>JAWWMP010000050.1:5721968-5748899 GCA_035047865.1 Dendrocincla tyrannina | reverse complement strand
CGTCCCTTCTCGCTGGCTGCCTGCGGGGCCTCGGGGGTGCGGGGCGGTTCTGTGCGGGGCTGCGGGCACCGAGGGGCCCGCCGTGGGGGGCACAGGGCAGGCCGGCCGGCGAGGGGGGTCAGCGCTCCCACATCGCCGAGGGCCGGGCAGGGAGCGGCTCTTTTGGGGCATCACCGGCTCTTTTGGGGCATCACCGGCCTGTTTGGAGATCACCGGCTCTTTTGAGGATCACCCGCGGCCGGAGGGTGAGGCACCCGCAATTGCTGTGTTGTAATCTATGGCAATTAGGTTGGAGCGACGGGCGTTTTAGTGGTAAAGGCTCGTTAAGAGTGAAGTGCTGGGGCTGTGAGTGGTGGTTGAGGGCAAGGTAAACAGGTGCGATTGCAGGTGGCTCGCTCTGGGTGGTTTTGGTTGCGGGATGTGGGTTGCGTTGCCGCTGTAATGTCACCTAAAAGCACGGGGGGTGCTTTTGTGGCACAGAGGGAGTGCCTCGGTCGAGAGAGACTCGGGTGCCTCTGCACCAAAAGCCCAGTCCAGACCCGAGTTATTTTGCAGGCGTCCAGTCAGTTTAGCTGTTCTTTTCTAAAGGTCCATGGCTCTCATTTCTGTGAGGAGAGTCAGTGTATAAACTTGAATATGCTGTGGACTTGACTTGTCACAGAAGTCGTTGGTTGAACTGCAGAAACAAAAAGACTTACCCTGCAGTGCAGTTAGAAGTGATTCCATTGAAAACGTGGCACAGGGAGTAGTTCCAGGTGGACTCGATCTTAAAGGTTTTTCCCAACCTTATCGATTTCATAGGTGTAATTTGGCCATGAAACTCTCCTAAAAGCATATTGTCACATATCTCAGCTTAAGAAATAAGAGGATTTGTCCCTCAATGTCAGAATTGCTCAGAGCATAGAATGTGTATATATATGTATATATAGAATGTGTGTGTGTACATGTATATACAGGCACATAGGGACATCCACTAGAAGGAGGTGGGAAAGAGGGTGTTGGTTCTTGAGCAAATCTGTGTATTAAATGCTTCCTCCTTTTCTTTAATGAGAATTTTGTTATTGCCATGTTAGTGCCTTCAGTTGAGATTTATTTTTTCCCCCTCTCAGTGTAACCTGTGTAAAAGCTGACACAGTTTTTATAAAGGCACTGGCTGTACCATCATAAAAAGCCAGTTGTGGAGGATATACCCATACTCTGTCAGGGTCTAAGCTCTTAAATTGTTGAGGCAAAACATAGAGGCATCTCATATTCTTAAAACCCCTTCTGTGGTGACAGCAGTGGGATTGTGTTACAGAGATCTGTGTCTCTGGATGTCTCAGAGGGGACTCTCGTGGTGGAGTGAGGGCTCTAACTCTGCCTTTCTGTCTGTCCCCAAGTAATCTGTAGTTTGTGAAGGTGCTTGTTCATGTCTCTGTTTGAGAAGTGCCCTGAAGTGAGAAGTTTTGTTCTAACTAGGGGAAAGACTTCAATGAACTCACTTGCCAGATAACATTAAACTATAAAAATTATGCATAAGCTGCTGAGAATAAACCAGGTAGTCATAATTTAATGGTTAGACTACTCATCAGCAGTCTGACTTTCACCACCAGGGATAAAAAAGGAATAACAGGAATTTAATCATCAAAGTGGCCTGTTCTTGTATAGGTTCTCCAACAGCTTTTTGTTGCTGCTGCAAATGCTGCCACTGAGACAGGGAATTTGATGTAATAGTTTTGACGTGTGTTTGCTAAATGCTTGGGAGAAGGAAAACACCTACAGATATAATTGGACTTATTTCTAATTATGGAATCATGCTTGGTAATTATAGTGTTCATTAGTAATGCAGCAGCTGACATGTTGGGTATGCCATGGCAAGGCCTAGAAATACTTTACTGTAGGAATTCTTTACAATAATGTGAAGAGTTAGGGATAAAAACAACTAAAAATCTCACTAGCAGTTGCTAGGAGAGTATGCTTAGAGTGAAGCATTGCAAATGTCAGGAGAGCTCGTGGTGGTTAGAGCAGGTGGTAAAAGGAGTTTGTGGGAAAGGAACTTGCAAGTTCTGTTCAGCCAAACCATATTTGGAGAAGAATGTGCTTTCCACGCTGCAGGACACAGACAGAGGAGGAGTGTTGCTGAAAAGTAAGGCAGGAGGGCAAGCGATGAGACTTTGAAATAAGAACAACACTGGAAGAAATTGAACTTATTTTCCATGCTGCCACAGCTCCCCGTCCATCAGTCACTCTCGCTTTCTCCAGCTGAATATTCCTTGTTCCCACATCACCAAAGTTTCTCTGAAAATTGATTTCTAGGAGGAAGTTTTAACTACAATTTAGGCTTTACTGGGATAGCAGAGTTTTGAATCTTGTGTTCCAGCTTTTTCATGTGTAATGCAGATTTAACCTTCATATGTTTCTTTCCTCATTAAACTGTTACACTGGCAATCAGAAATTATATGATTAGCTGATATAGAGTTAAGTGGGTGACAGACTTGTATTTTGTGGCTTTTACTGCCTTGTAGAGTGTTCATTCAGTTGTGTGACTTTTATTGAAGCTCAATTTGCTGATGGAACTTGGAATGTACCAGCCTTCACATTTTGAGTCTTGACTGCAACAGTGGCCTGAACTTTAGAAAGCAGTGGTGGGATTAATTTTAAATGTAGAGAATAATTAGAATAAATTAGTTTATTCCTCCCTGAGCTGAGTTTCTGGTATTTGGGGCTGAGTTTTTTCCACTAATAAGCTAATGGTATTTCTAAGTCTTGCTTTTAAGCCCAATCTGGTATTGGCACAACAACAAAAACAGAAATGTAAGGATTGCCAGCATGCAGAGGGAGGAGCACAGAAAATCTCCTATCAGAGCCTGACTCATACAGAAGATTATGTTGGAGAGATAACTTGCCAGTATCCCTTATTCAAAACAGGAATGGTCAGCATATTTCAGGCTTTTATCGTGGGGAAAGTTCATTAAATAGTTTAAAAAGAAAAACTGCAAAGGACTGTGTAATAAAGGAAGGTGTTAGGGAAATACCTAATGTTTTCACTGGCAATTACTGTAGGTGTTTTAAGTGAATTGTTGTCTTCTATTTGAGAATAAGTGGCAAGAATTACTTTATAATGAAACTGGCCAATAGCAATTTTTCAAAATATTTTTGGTCTTGCTGTTATAGTAGTTCCACAGGGAGAATTAAACCAATAGACAGGTTTCAAGTAATATGGAGAGTGCTACAGCTTGAAATAAAATGTGACTTTTAAGTAGCAATGCAGAGACCCAGAGCTTTTTGCTCTGCTCTTTTGTGTGCCCTGGGAGATTTGGGGGTCTTCTTGTCTTGATTAAGAAGGTTCCTGCAGAGCAGATTAGTGGAGGGCTCTCTTTTTGAAGGAAGTGTTGTAGCCTGGAGTGCATTAGTGCTGTAACAGCTGTAACATAGACCCGAGACAGCACGAAGGACCAAAGGGCACCTGTCACTGTATATCTTTAGCAATATTTGCAGCTACGTAAGTGAAGAGCTTTGGCACAGTCAATGTTGATCTAGGTTAACATCTCTAGCTGATTACCGAAGAAATTCTGGTGTCAAAATGGGATTTAAATTATCAGTGTTCTTGTGAATCCAATTGATCTATGACATATTGTAGGAATTCCCTGTTCTGAACTGTCTGCTAATGTACAAGGTCTTGGGTTGTGGTCTTGTGTTTGAGCCATTCTGAAATGCCTGCTCTGAAGAACCCTGGAACAGTTTGTGTTGGAAGGGACCTTAAAGATCATCTATTTGCAGCCTCCCTTCCACTAGACCAAGTTGCATGTCTGCCTTGTGTCTTCTAGTGGATGCACCAAAGTCATCACCTGGTAGTTCTGAAAATACATTTCTTTAAAACGTGTGTTGTGGACAGGTCTGTGCAGACGTGCAGTTTGCCAAGGGTGTCCTGGGAGAGCTCTAGGATTATTGTGTTGTTCTGCTCACCTATAAATCATTGTAAACAGTGAATTCACTCCTCTCTAAGTGTTATGTTTGCTTTGCTTCGCCCTGTCCTTAAGTGCTGTGTTGTGTGAGTGTAGCCGTGCTGGTGCAGAGCTCATTCCTCTGCAGGGTGGGTGTGCTGTGAGGTGCTGCAGGTAAAGCTGACCAGTGCTGGCTTTTCACTGAAGAACACCCTGCTAGAACTGTTGTTCTGGTGCATCTTTACAGAGTGCAGACTGTGGCAGGGATCAGCTTGACAGCAGCAACCCCATTGTCTGAAGAAATGGGACGTGGAGCCAAACTTCTCAGAGCTCCTCCCTAACCTGCTGTTTAAACTGCAGGTTCCCATGGAGTTCTCTTGTGGAGCAGTTCCTGTACACCTGATGTCTGTTGAGTTTGCTTCATTCCAGGTTAAGAACATTATTTATCACTTATCATTCATATTAGTGGTAAATTCCTGGTATCCCAGCATTATTTTCCATTGCCATTCCTGCAAGCAGGCATTCAGATACATTTGAGATTTACAGCTGCAATTGTTGGTGACTGATGTAAGGTGAGAAATGCTAAAAGTAGTTTGGTGGTGGTAGCCAGAAAAGTTTGTCTAGTCCCTTCTTGTGAAGCAGTGCACACAAATGAGGCCCAAGTGCTTTTTAAAAACATTCTGTTGGTTTTTCATATCTTTATCTTATTTGTTTCTTTTTTTTTCTGATTATATTGTACATATCTCACATAAGGTAGCTTGTTTTTTTAACCTGAAACAAGTGAACTGTTTTTGCAAGGCATCTTTGATTCTGCATAGGTAAAGGTAGAAGTTTGAATTAACTGAAGGCAGAATGTGAGGGTCACTCAATAAGAATCATATTTGTGGTTCTCAGGCTACAGAAATACTTTACATGAAAATGTTTCCTCCTGAACTCAGCTGTAAACTGTCTTGTCTTGTGTGTGGCTGTTCATTTCTGAGTGTTGCCAAGCATTAGACAGCAGGTGTAATGGGGCTTCTGCAGCTGGGTTTACTGAGGGGAGGGTTGAGCATCTCTGGTCTGTTGGTTGGGCAGGGGAAAGTTGGAGTGCACAAATCCAGTGCCAGAGGGGAGGGAGACTCACAGCAATTCCTTTGCTGAAGGGAGCCCTGCCCTGGGAGCCAAAGGGCTCTGCCAGCTGGGCCAGCAGCACCTGCCCAAACAGGACTCAGACTGGTACCTAATGGGCTTGACTGGGAGGCAGGGTGAGAGCTGGGAGGGATCCAGAGGTTATTCCCTGTGCTGGGGAAGGAAGGTGTTTCAGGAATGCTTGTAGATAGAAACCACCTTCATGACTTTTAAATTGCTCCTAAAGCTGCAAAAGCTGATAATTAAATGATTCTGCCCTCCCATCTTTCTAGTAGAAAATTAATGATTTAATACTTCAGACTGATAAAATACATAGGAGGAGGGACATCTTTTATAAAGTGCTTGAGTTATGGGAGTCTTTTATTTTATTTTCCAGCCTTACAGTGCTTACACAAGCACATGTATTTTTTCTTTTCATAAATATATCATTTCTAGCTTGACTGGAATTTGCAATAGGGCTGAGAATTATTTTGCCTGGTGCAAAGTAAATTTAACCAAGTGCCTGTAGTTCAAACTCAGGCTTCATTTGCAGTAGCTTAATAGAAGAGATTATGTAGAAGTAATAACATGCTGTTGGCTTGTAGCTTGAATAGCCAGTGCTTCTGTAAAGGCTGCTATAAAATAATTAACCACTGTCTGCTTAAGATTTTGCTGATCTAGACACTGGGGTTTTTACAGACTGTTTCTGAAGTGGAGCTGAAGGGTATGTAGCACAAAATCTCATTTGTTTATGCTAAATACTGCTAATAGATTTAAACATGAAATTAAGTGTATCAAATTTTTTGAGCAGCCTGGGCAAGTTTACAAATGGGAATTTTTAATCTCCTTTCTTGTGGCTTCTAACTGAAGGCTTTTACTTAATTTATTAAAACTGTTAAGAGTGGCCTAAGCAACCTTGAAACCATGAATTAGGTTTAATCCAAAATCCTCTAGTGAAGTTGGAAAGAAGCTGCAACCAAAGTTTTTTAACATTGCTAAGTATTAAAATGCTCCAGATCCTTTGACCTTTATATGAGCTTTCACTGAAGGCAGTGTGTGAGCACAGGCCAGCTCTGCTCCCCTCTGAGCTTCCATTCTGGACCAGAACTTCTCTCACAAGTCCAGTGATGCCTAAAGAAAATGTGTCAAGAGTAGCCTTTTTTAGGAAAATTATATTTATTGTTTCCTCAGGGTTACAAAGTGGTAAGTGCAGAACGTCCTCAGATTTTTGATCCTACCATCTCACAGTCCCCTGAAGGGTTTGAGCATTTTCAACGAGTCCCTGAGGAGGCTGGAATGTGACCTGGGAATTACGTGCTTTGTTCAAGGCACTTCCTCTGGCTGTTGTCAGGGCCAGGATGTGAAGCCAGCTGGACCTGACCCCATCTAATCTGGTTATCTTCATGACAAAATGAATATACAGTGGTTAATACTATTATTGGCATGAGAACTAAGGATTGCCAGGTGAAGCTGAGGTGGTGTGATTCTGGTCACGCCCAGGGGTTGTTGTGGAGGTCAGACCTTGGTGCTCAGAAAGCAGCTGGTACCTCCAGGAAGGTTTCAAGGTAGGCTGCTGAGTGTGTTGGTGCAGGAGAAACCCCAGGTCGGAAGTTTCTTAAGCTGATTCTTAACTTAATGATGGTTGAGGTCAAGGAAAGTGTCCTGGGGAATGATCTCTTCATCAAAACTGTGAAAAACATCTCCTGCAGGTACCTGTCAGAACTGGGCTGCTTGGCTAGAAAAACCCTGTAGCATTTCTTACAGCAAGTGGATGGGGCAATAATGTAACTCCTGGCTAAATAAATACTTTTTGTTTTGTTTGTTTGACTTGCTGTGTTTGGCAGGCTTGGAATTCTGCTGCTTTTTGAGCCAATACTGATAACTTACAGCTTTTAACTTGTTAAACACGAAGGTTGTTTAGTTGTCCTCTAAAATGGGTGAGATACAAGTATACTAAATGAGGTTCTCATTTAGTGGCATTTTCTCTGCTAAATTATAGTAAAATGTTTAAAGTGCATCCCATAATATGCTGTTCTGGAGCATAGGGGATGTTCATAATTGTGCCAAAGAGCTAATGATTTAACAGTATAAGGGGTTTTTTGGAGGTGTGTCACTTGTGGATCAGAGTGACCTCAGTTGTAGTTTTCCTGTTAAGAAGTGGCAGGTGAATGCAAACACTGCTTTAAACTTGTAAAAGTGCAACAGTGCTGGGCTTTAAACACCTCAGACCAAAGGGTTTACAGGGTGGGTAGTGACTTTCAAGACCTGATGCACATTGGACTGAAAATCACTCCATGGGGAACTCTATGGGCAATTTGTCTTGGGTTTCTTGAATCACTGTTTAACTTTTTTCTGAGTTGTACGTGCAGATGGGGAATGAAACAGACTGTGGTCTGGAACAGAGAGGGAAACTGAGTTACTTGAAACACACACAAAGATGCCTTAATGGTTTGTTTTAAAAATTCTTTGTAGTTAGGTCAGATTGCTTTTCATTTTTAATAGGAGTGAAACTCGGGTGTGGTGAAAGTGGGCTTGGCCCGTGTGTTTGTCACAGTGCTCTGAGTCACTCTGGGTGGCTGCAGTTCTCACTGTGGATGGAGCTCTTGGCTCTTCAGGGATGGGAGCCACAAATCAGCACCAGGAAAACGTTGGTGATAATTGGGCTATACTTTTATCTCGCTGGGCAAGCGACTCTGTAATTAGTGCAAGGTCATTTTATTTAGTATTGTGTATCCCAAAATTGATATAAGTTAATAGCAGTTATTCTAAATTACGTTCTTTGTAAGAAAGACAGGTTTCATGAAGAACTTCTGAGGTTTTATTTCTTGGATCTTATCCTGTTATTAGGACTTTCTTCCTGCTATTTACTTACCGTGGTTTTTTAGACTTCTCAATTACCATGTCAGGTGTGTTTTGCCTGATTTTGGTGTGAGAAGGAAGATTACCCTACTCAGTCCGTCTCCTTCCTCCAGTTGCGTGCTGAAGTTCTTGGTTCATTGTGGGTTTTAATGGGTTTTAGGACCTCCTCGATAAAATTTAGAGCTGATTTAGCCTCTTAAGTAGAGAAATTAGTTTCAAATAGAAATATACAAAGTCTAAATATTTCTCTTTTCAGTTTGATGCAGAAAACTTGCTCACACTTCCAACCTTAAAAGGCTGGGAAAAGGGCTTCATGTTAAACCACAGGCTGCTTGGCTGCCTTCAGGTGTGTGCAGTAAGATGTGAGATTAGAGGCTGAAATTTAATACTTCATGTCCTTAAAGCTGCTACAAGGCCAACAAGATAGATAATGAACTATTGCATGTGGAAAAAGTGTCCCTTGTGCTCTGACCTTGCAGCTCCACACAGATCACTGTGGGCTGCTGACTCTCAGCAAGGGCTACAACTCATTATCTTTCCACCAGCAACATTTTAGTCTCTGGCAGAATAACTGCAGGGTCAGGTTGTGTAGAATAAAGTTTGTAAGCTTGAGTTTGCCTTCAAACAGCAGGATCTCCTGAGCATCAGAAGTGAGAGCACACAGGTAGGGCAGGGGGAGGGAGGGGTTCAGCATCACAGGCTGCACACTTTGAGTTCTGCTGTGCAGTCCCTTGGCAGGGAAAGCTGAGTGTGTTCAAATACAGTTTATTGTCACCCTACAAAGAAGTCTCACTCGGAGACTTGAACAATAACTTGCACCTGTGGAGAGTTAGCTGAACTATCTGTCAGTGTAGTGATACAGAAAAATAAAAGAAGCTAGTAAATGCAAAATGATGATACCTTTAATATATTTGCCTGGCACTGCCTTGGTGCCTGGACAACACGAGACAATTGTTACATGTGCTGTGACATCTTATCAAAGTAAGGCTAAAAAATAAACAGTTCTCACTTGAAATCCAGATAACATTCAGCTTGTGGGAGGAAAATCTTGTCATAGCAGAGATTCCTTGGAATTTGCAGTATTTCTTTATAATGTTTGAATAGTAGTTCCATGGTGTTTGGTCTTTTTTTTAAATCCCTCTGTGGGAAGTGTGGCTCCCTTTGCTGTGAGTGCTGCACTCACATCCTCTCTGCAGCTGCTGTTCCAGACCCTTGGGATCCAGCCTCAATGCTGCTGTGCCCACAGGATGGACAGTGGGACTGTTTTACCCTGGTAAAGCAGTGTTGGTTGAAGCTTTAAATCGGCACAGAAGTTTCACTTGAGGCATTTACAAGATTTGGGACCAAACTAGTTGAAAGTATGTTTGGTATTTTCACTGTTTATGCAGTAAATATGCTTTCGAAGAATTGGGACCCAATTTTCTGCTGGGGCTCTTGGGGAGAAGAGCACAAGGCTTGGGTATAACAGTTAATTCAAATTTAGTAACTGTCTGCAATTAAAATTATGAATTTAAATATGTTTTGCAACTACGGCACAGATGGCTGTGAGACTGAAATATTTGGGGATGGTATTAAATTGTACTTGCTGTGGCACTTTTTTCTGTGGGGAAACTGCTTGTCAGGTGGGGGTTGCCTGTCAGTGGTCCCAAACGTGTGGGGAGTTCTGTCAGCAGCACTCCTGCCCAGTGCACACAGCAAACCTGTGCCGTGTCTTTGCCCTGCATTGCCTCTAGAACAGGAAACTATCTGGAAACTGCACTTTTCTTGGCATAAATGGGACCCTGGAGTTTTCTGCTGGCATTTTTTTACATAGTTCTGTAGCAGTTAACCTGATAATGGGAACCAAGCCTTGTGTAGTGCTTGGCTTGATGCGCTGGAGTGGTGCTGACAGATCCCCTGATATTCTCTGGAGAGTGAGTTGGATTGCCTGTAGGAGTAGTGTTAACTTCTCTTCATCTTTTCAAGTGACACTAATAAATATGGTCCTCACTTTGCTTTTACAAATAATGGCACACTCTGCCTTGGGGCATGAAATTAATGGTTTCTAGCACAACTAAATTTGCTAATTTCATCTTTTATCCTCGTTTTGTAGGGCTTGTGCTGCTTTCTGTCTTATCACCAGAAAGTTGAAAGTCACTGTGGGGAGTTCAGGTGTTAGTTCAAAGTGTCACACTGTGCAAGAGCTCTGACAGACGAGGTCTGTGGATCTTGTCATGGTGCCATCCCCATCTTGTCTGCTCGATGGGTTCTTCCCAAGGTGTGAGACTCATCAGGAGCAGCAGAGGTGCAAACACATGTCCTGATTTGCTTTCTCTGATGCCAGCGAGGCGAGCGCTGGCAGAGCTGGGGACAAACCCTTCCCAGTTGTGCCACTGTCCCTCAGCTGTTTAGTGACCAAGTGTCCAGCTTACTGTGGTAACTGTGGAGAACTGCTAAAGCTGTCAGGTACTGGACAAAGCAGCTTCAAACACAGCCCTGGGAAGCAAATGTGGTGCTTGGTGAAGCTGCAGCTGTGTGAACTCGTAGCTTCTGGTGTGTCAACTAACTTGATAATCAGCAAGGTGTGGCATAAAGCTGTACCTAGTGCTCCCCCTGTTGTGAGTTGCTTGGTTTTCCAGGATAACCCTGAGCTTCCCATAGAAGCTCATATATTCATGTCAGAATATATGTACCTGTTTTTCTTTTCCCAGCAGGGATGAACTGAAAATACTGATGTAAAGCAATAGGTGCCCAAATAGGAGTTAATTGGTTATGCTGTTTTACAGATGGGGTCGAGGATTCGGTCTGTTGGGTTCCATCTTCGGAAAGGACAGTGCAATAAATCAGTCAAACAGTGTTTTTGGACTCGTGTTTTATATACTACAAATGCTACTTGGTAAGTATGAATTCATTTTAGAGCCTAAAGTATATATATAGCAGGTGTGTGGTGTTGAAGGAGAAGTGCAGTACAGATTGCACAATCTGCAAGAAACCAGATAAATGCTTGGGATTTTCATATCCTTTTTTTTTTTAGCACTAGTCTAATGATACATCTGTCCAAAGGGCTTAAAAACCCGACTGATAACAAGAGTAATTGCATTTCCCTCTGCTATGCTATTAATAATACAAGTGTCAAGACAGTTTCTGTGCTGGTATTTTCACTTCAGTATATTTAGCATTGGATTGCATGATAGAAAAGAGAAGAAATAAAAATGGAATTTACAAGTTTTACAGGAGAAATAGGCAAAAAAAGTGCGTGAAATATCATGTGTACATATTTGTAACTATGTGGTCTGCTATAAAGCTGTTCATCTTGATAGACAGAACTTGGCCAAACTGTAACTTTCCCATAACTCAGGAATACAGAGAGTGGTTAATATAAACATAATACTCCCTATCACAGGACTGACAGACAGAACTTAACTGCTCCCCTCCAAGTAGTGATTTCTCAGCTGTCTTGAACTCATGGTATTCTAACCAGCCTTTTATGTACCCCACACTTGCTGAGCACCCTCAGTGTGAATCAGAGTGCTCAGGCTTTCTGCTTTGCGTGGCGGGGCCCGAGGGCAGCCCGAGTAACTCTCTCTCTCTTGTTGCAGGTATGACAGCAAGTGCAGTAGCAGCTCTAATCCTCATGACATCCTCCATAGTGTCTGTAGTAGGGTCATTGTACTTGGCATACATTCTGTACTTCGTGCTGAAGGAGTTTTGCATTGTCTGCGTCATCACATATTTGCTGAACTTCATTCTCTTTATCATCAACTACAAACGACTAGTTTATTTGAACGAGGCCTGGAAACGGCAACTCCAACCCAAACAGGAATAACGCCTGTTTGAACTCTTGACTGACAGTCTGAAGACCCAACTTCCATTAAGTTTATTTTGCAGTAATTTTTTATTCTCCATATCAGACACTTTCCCCGAGAATCATAACTGAATTTTTAATTATAAATTTGAAGGGGCCCCCGATAATTTTTCTGTGCTAATCTTCAGTTTAAATGTGGTTATGAAAGAAAGCTCTAATACAATCAAAGACAAGCTTTAACTTTACTTTGAAGGAGTTTTAGCCACAGCAAAACCTAGACTCTTCCCCCTCCACTTGTGAAGTGGGTAACACTTGCTATAAAATATCCTGTATATAAATTCAGGTATAACAAGATGTGATCATGACATTAAATATTCTAGACTAGCATCACCATATTTAATGTTGCCATGTTTACAGTATGTGTATTACTTTTATTTTTTTTTTTTTTAGCTGATGGACTTAGATTTGACTAGGACTTATACTGTAAATAAAATTAGAACTATTGGTTTCACCCCTGGAGAACTCACTGTACAATGGGTTTTGTTAGGAGCTGTCAGAGGGTTCAGCTCATAGTCGACTGACACGATGGAAGAAGTGACCTCTAAAGAGAACACGGAGTTGCTGCACTCACTGCTCGTGCTTTCCCAAGAATGAGGAGTGGGGTTGGTTCCATTTTTTCTTCTTTCTTTTTGTCTCCAGTAACGAAAATGGAATTAAAGCCGAAACCTGAAGTATGTTCATTAAACCACAACCTCATTAATTTGTGTGCAGAACGAGAACAGCTTCATGTGGTCAATCGAAAGCTGCCACCAGGATATTCTGTGCAGGTTGGGGGTTGGTGCATCCAAGTGTTCTTTGAAAGGACTCGGTTTCCATGCAGAGCTGTTTCATTTTTAAGCTGTGGTCAGCCAGCCAGTGTTACTAATGTTTGATGTTCTATGAATGCTGCAGTGTAGAATTGCAATTGCAGTGGAAACCACTGACTGAGCGGGATAACCAAGTCGTGCACTGAAAAAGCAGTTCCTTGATTGATCTTCGTCAGGATCCTTGGTTTGTGCTATATTGGGAAATGAACTTTAGGCCTGACACACACACAAGATCCCTTGGAAGGGCAACCTGTTTAATGGGATAAGTAAGTAAATGTGCTCCTGAAAATGAAATGTGATATAGTGCTATCATTGCTCTTTCTAATAACTAATTGGAAAAAAAATATTAAACTGCAGATTTAAACAAAGGAACAAAATTGTACATGTTGTTTCTGCACTCAGTATTCTAAGGCTGAATGTTAAAAGTGCCTTCTGTCTTAAAATCTTAAACCAAATACTTTGCGTTGAACTTGGCAGGCAGAAGTGTCCTTGCTTTAAAAATGAACAAACAAACAAACAAAATTCCCAGCAAACCTGCTGGGGATAGAAGAGTATTAAGAGATATGGTTTAGTTTTTAGACTGAGAAGTGGTAGCAGTATTGTTTCAGTTTAATTAAAAAGGTTGATGGTGATTTGGAAAAGTCAAATACTTGTGTTTGAGACTCTGTGACACCAAAATGTGTAGGTTCAGTTACTTTCTGTAATTGGTGCTGTGCTGCTTTTTGCCCTTGTCAGCTTCTAAATATGAAGAATTCCAACTGCATACCATTTATTTAAAGAATTAATTTAACTACTTTTTGGATTTTTTCTCAAACATGAATGTCAGAGAGACACTTCCATTGTATGGATAAGTGGTTTATAAACACTAAGTTGCTGAGGATAAACTTGACTGTGAAACATGAAGTGTTTCCGTAGAGCAAATAGAATTTTTAGATTGAATTCACAAAATAGTATTTAAATTACTACTGGCATCATTTTCTGGTTTGTATCAAGGATGTAGGTGGAAACTGCTTTTATGTATAGAGTTCTGTGGTATGAGTAACATCTGTTGCATGTAACACTAAATTACTTGTCCCTCTTGTCTGACAGTTTTAGACAACAATTCATTAAATGCGTTTTGTATTGACCAGAGTATAGTTAAAGCTTGTCTTGATGTTTAGTTCTGTCTCTCAAATGCCTTGAACTTTGATATGAGGGGAATGAATGATGTTAAACTGGTCCCTCGAGGCTTTGCTTTGTTCTCTCACAAGCCTCGGGGCTGTATCACTGTTGAATATGTTGTATAGATTTATTTTGGTGCATTCCTGTGACCTACACTGAGGCATCTTTTTTCATCCAAGGAAGAGGTGAACACGTGCTGCCTGAAAGGGTCAGTGGCAGTGCTCATATCTCAGAGCAAGCAGCCATGGAGACAAGTATAACCAATGAGTACTTGGTCCAATTTCTGGGAAAAAAAAAGGCAAAAAAAGCCCCATCAGCTGAAAGTATTGGTGTTGACTTAACTTCACTGTGTCTTGTGCTTGTTTGTGTGGGCATAGTCTGTTAATTCAGTTTGTTTAGTAAAAATGTTTAGGGCCAGATTTTCAGCAGTGGTGTCTGCAGTCCTTGTTTGTGTGCACATAGGGATCAAATGGAACTGGAGTTTGGTCTCTGGCAGAATTTGCAGCTACACTTTGTGCACGAACTTGCAAATCTGATCCCTAATTGTGAACTCTTTTGTCTTGTGTGCTTTTCTTGCAGTTACTTTTTACTGGAAGTGATTTGCTAGAAACGGCCCTGACTCTTCTATTTCTCTCTTGTGCTTCAGAAATGCAGTTGGCCTGAATAAAGGGCAAAATAATCTTAGCAGTAGAAATTTGGAGCTTTTTGCTTCCAGTTCTTTGACTCTCCTTGTTGCTCCCAATGATGGAAACAGCATCTTTCTTCCAGTAAAATGGCTCAGGTTATGATGTGATGGAAACCAGAGGAGTGTGTTGTCCAAATGCCCCCCTGCCTGCCCCAGCCAAAACAAATGTGGTGGGAAATGTGTAGCTGACACTGATTCCACCCTTCAAAACCCAAAGGCAAATTCTGAGACATCTCAAGGGTACAGGAGTCTGGGTAAGCACAGGTAAATAATACCTGGGCTGGCAAGGGCCAGGGGGATGTCACACAAGTCTTTGTTGTGTTTCAGCATTCAGTATTCAAACAGTGGTTCTGAATTTGAGGTTTCCTCCCCCTCTCTGGCTCTCAGAATCACTGAATTCCTTTCAGATCACAGAATATTCTGAGTTGGAAGGTCCACAGCGAGGGGCAAATTGGAAAGGCAAAAGAACCTCCTCCCAAAACCTGCTTAGGAATTAAACATTCCTGAAATCCTCTTACTGTAAGGTACTTGCTACTCTTAAGGCCAACAAAGCATTCAAGTCTCGTTTAGGAAATGAGTGTTCTTGGAAGTTTCTCACTGTGAACGTTCACGATGCTGAGGCCAATGAAACATTCCTGACCACCTTTGATATCTGAGGTGACAACAGATCTCTCGAGAGGAGGTTTCTGCATTCTGTGGTGTTTGTCTGCTGCTGTACAGAGTCTCTCAATTGTTCCAGAAGGTTGGTGAGGTGCTTCAGGCAGCACTTGATGCTCCTAATTTATATGGGCTGAAGTCAGAGGTTCAATGGCTTTGGTTCTGCCAATGTTCTTTAAACGTGATCTAGACAAAACTGGTCCAGAAAAGATGAAGTATTCTGTTACCATAAAACTGTATTAAGCATGGCCTAAATATTAGGTGTTTGTTCTGTATAGTATGTTCCATCAACTATTTATTACTAGTGCTTTCAACTCCAAATTAAACACCCCTTTAAGTGGAGTCACTGGGCAGATGTTCCTTTTATCGATACAGGCTGAGAGATTCTCTATAGGAGGTTTAGGATACAATTTTGCTAACAGGTAAAACAATGTAAATATGTATGAATTCTATTTGTTGCACATAACTTTTTTGGTATAAAAAAAAAATAAATGTAGAAATTACCTGTGGACGTCTTGCTGCAATCATTCTTATGCTGCATTCATGCAGTCCAAACATAAGAGCTTGAATGAACCCGATCAGAGGCCTTTTTGGACTCAGTCTGAGCCTTAGAAACTGTTTTTAACGTCAGTACTGTAATTCTGTTTCTAGAAATGTACTAAGTTGTGTTTTTCAAAGACATTGTGTGTGTTAGCAGTAGTTTAAAGCACTTGGTTCCTTCCCCACAGATCCCAGTTTACAGAATTCCTGCAGCTTCATCACCTTGTGTGTAAAGGCTGAGCAGCGTTGACTTGAGGCTTTAATTGTTTACAGTTCTTTAAGCAGCGTGCAAAAAACAAAAATCCCCCCCCATTCAGTGTGTGACTCTTATCCCTTCCTGCTTTCTGGGTTCTCTGGGTCTGCTTGAACCCACTCCCCTGAGATCACAAAGTCTTTGGCAAGTGCTGTAGGTGCTCCTGGCTTTGGGGGCTGTGGGAGCTGCTGGGAGGGGTTGGGTAGGGCAGCCTGGGGTTGTGATTGCACTGAGCTGTTCAGAACAAGCAGGAACTAACTGAAATACATGCTTGTCATACATGTGGGGATTAAACTCTGCATCTGTTATGTTGGACTGAAAGAAGTTAAAACTTTCTCCTCTGCAGCTGCAAGCCCTGTGTTACCACAGGGGTCTGAGCCCTGGTTTGCAATGAGTGAACAATGTCAGATCCTTCTCTGTATTTTGGTATGTCATGTCTGTTGAAATGGGGAAGAAAATCACTTTTTTCTTTTTTAATGATGTCTAGAGATGGAGAAGTTGAAATTACTTTTAAACACTGGTAGTGGGCTTAAATATGGTAATTGCTTTTACCATGGTACATTTGAACAAGTGTCTTTTTATTGTGCATAGATTTTTATATTCTGGGGGTTTAGTTATACAGAAAATCTGGACATAACATGGTGTGAGGATGTCGATAGTATGACTCTCCTTTTCCCTTAAAAACTTCAGAGAAACTCTTTTGAAGTCTGCAGCAAACACCTGTGTCCTCCTTCTGCACGTGGCAGGGTGGAAGGTGGTGCTGGTTTCTAACACATCTAAAGGAAAGAGAATTTGGCCACCACACAATGTAAGAGCAAATGGTTTTTTTTATATTGTGGGATTTTGGTCACTTTGCTGAGACACTAACACTGGAGCCAGTGACAGAAAAGGATTAGGGAGATGTCCCCAGAAGGGACACCACTGCACCATGTTACTGCCTGAAGTAGCACAGGAATTCACAGATGGCCCCACCCCAGAGGGCTTCGGGCCAGCACCAGAAAGATCTCAAACAAACTTGCCCTCTCTGACTGCTGTTACTGTAGGTGACAGTGACAGTTTCATGTGAAGGAAGCCCTTCCATGCTGGAAGGTCAAACCACATCCAATAGTGGCAGTTTTGGTACTGTGAGTAAAAGAAGCAGTTTTATTGGTTTATAGGTCAGTACCTGCCTAGCTAACATATTCCACCTTGCTGCTGTCGTGTGAGTTCCATGCTGTGCTGGAGTGTGGTGGGTGTGCTCACAGTGGTTCCCACCCGTCCTGAACGCTGTGAGTTCTCACACACAGCCTGCCAGGCAGGAGAAGCTGCCTGAACTGTGCTCCTCGGGGGGCAGTTCCCTGTGGTCTGAGTAGTGTAGCTGGTAGGGGAGTGGAACTGGAAAACCTCCTTTGCATTAGGGGAATGTGATGTGCATTTAGAGTAACTTAGATTATTTTTTTTTTTAAGTTGTCAGCATCGATTTGTGTCATGTAATATTTGTGGGTTGTTGGTTTTGTTTCTTTTGCCATAAACAGATACCTCAGTCAGGATCTCCAACTTCAGCTCCTTGAAACTCTGAATAATTTGTTTTACTATCTGGAAAAGGAAGCCTCCAGACATGGCTGAGCAGAGGAAACCAGGGTTTCTAATCTGCTTTGCATCATTGCAACTCCTTCAGGTGGACTAGAAATTGCATTAGACTTGCAAGACTTGAGTCAGGCATAGAAGTTATTTAAACACAAATTTAATAACAAGTTCAGCATAATACCCTTTGATTTCATTTTAGAAAGAGGGAATGTGATGTTATCACAGGAGGAAGACAGCTTGATTCATTTGCAATCTTCCAGTATCTTTCTCTAAGAACAAATGCAGCTGCTTTGGGCTGTCGTTGGCGCGTAAATATTCCTTTCTTGTTCCCCAAAACACGTGTGGTCCCTGTAGAGAAGTTAGAAAATAAAATATATATAACATGCTCTTACATCCCCTACTCAAACTGTTGCAGTGTAAATACCAAATCAGGGTAGGAGGAAGCGACCTATGCACTTTCTTCTCCACACAGTCAGGTACAACAGGGAACTTGGCTGATGTCAGGCTGATGTCACTTGTGTCACCTTGGCACAATTAATTGATGTAACAGAGCAATAGAGCTGCAATTCGGTATTTACAGCTGATAAGTTGATGGCACTTAATGTGGGTGTGCCCTTTAACTTGAGCAGTAGTATATTTACAGTAGATATTCCTGCCACTGGTTCCACCTTGAAATTTGATGGGGAAAATGTTGATGACTATTTGGCTGTGCTGTCCTTTAGTGCTGTCTGTGCCCTTTTAGCCTGTTTAGGAAAGCAGAGAAGATGACTGCAGCACGTAGAGAGACTGGAACTGCACCTGTGCATGTGCACTTGTCCCCATTTTCTCCATCCTCCTATCTGAAGCTGATACTGCTTCTCTGACCACTGCACTGACTGAGCTTTCCACTGCCTGTACTGGTGCTCTCTGGGTTATCCTTAGTGGTGTTTCTCTGCCTGCAGTCAGCACTGACTGTTCCCCACTCCAGCTCTCTGCAGGTGGCACAAGCAGAGCTGGGTCCTCACCAGGTCCCCTGAGCTGGAATTGTTTCATTTCTGTGCAAGTGCCCTGTAGATTAAGGAATGCCCAGTACTTTGTGACTGCACTTATCACTTATTAATAGTGGATGGAGTGTCATGATAGACAGTCTGCCAGTGTGGCATCTGCCCCTCTCCTGCTAAGCCTCTGCCCAGTTAATAATGCATTATTAGGGTGCTCTGTTACTAAGGGCAGTTGTAGATGAAATAGGAAGCAAGTGAGACAAGTCCTGACAGCTGAACGAGGCTGAAATGAGGGTGGCCAAGAAACAGGAGCAACCTGGGCCTGCTCCCAAGCTTCTCTGCTCTGCCCTAGTGCATTGCCTTCTGTTCTGGGGTTCATCTCTGCTTGTGCAGCAGCTCAGGCTGGAGGGGGGATGCACGAGGTGCAGGCAGGCCCTTCCCTCAGCTCTGCTCATGCTGGGTTTTGTCACAGGAACCAGCAGTGCTCTGTGTTGGTAAACAGAGGTTTTGTCCTGCCCTACAGCACAGTATTGTTTGTGTGGCATAAACCACTCTAAACCTGCAGGGAGGATGGGGAGGTGTTGAGGGTACAAATAGAAGCTTACCTTGGTTAGTCATGAAATCGGCAAAATTCCAGATGAGCTCCCCAATCACATACTCTTTCCTCTTCTTGTCAAAAACAGAGTGGTACTCCCTGAGCATGGCCTTCTGGTACTCCTCACTGAACATGAGAGGTGGGTCCTACAGCCAGGGAAAAGAGGTGGCCTTGAGTGCAGCTGACAGAAATCCCAGCAAAGGCACTCCCCATTTACTGAGGCCCTGCTTCCTGGAGACAAACTTCACGGGTGCTTGGTGTTCCCATTGCTGCTGCATTAACAATGGCTGTGGCAACCACTGCCATTGCAAGGGGCCACACACACAACCTACAAACAGAATTCCAGATGTTATTAGGGTGAGGCTGTGCTGGTCTTTGTCACGACAGGGGTAGCAGAGCCACCCCCTGCTACGTGTGACATGAACACCCAGTGCTGCATCTTCCAATTAAGCATTTTCTGCAACTGCCAAAGTACAGATTTCAGAGTGCCCAGTGCTCTTAGTCAGCTACGAACCCCTCCTTAGGGGGACTTTAACCCTTGTTAGTGGCAAAGCTCACTGATTTTGGTGGAGCAGGATTACAATCCTGGAGTCTTTCAGGCACTCCCAGCTAGTGCATCTCAAAGCAAAGCCAGGCTCAGTGCCCCTCTCTGCCAGCGAAGCTGAGCTGGAGGAGCAGCAGGGCCTTTCCCACCTGGGGCAGGTGCAACACTTACACTGTGCAGTCCAGGAACAGAGTCTGCTCCGTATTCACTCTGGATAATGGGTTTTTGGTAGGTTTTGTACCAGTTCTCAAACTGGGCTGTGAGTTGCAGTGGAATCACCTCCAGGTGGCCTGGGTCGTGGTACCAGGAGAAGTAGCTGTTTACACAAATCACATCCACGTAGGGAGCCTACAAAAAACAAGGTGAGAGGGTTTTGTCACAGACCTCAACGTATTCACCCTTCTCTCATAAATCCTCCTTTGGGTTCATTTCGTGGAATCCAGGTTCATGTAGAAGGAAGTCTTTTTCCCCATCACTCAGGACCTCCCAACATAATGTCTTTCCCAGGAAAAAAAAAAGGGCAGGATAAATTTAATAAGCTGATAGCATATTAATTTGGCATTTTTCTTACAGACTTAGGAAGCCACAGCAAAGAGTTAGACAAGATCAGCCCATTTCATCTCAGGTTTGTTAGAAGCTTTTGTTTCCAAGATGTCTCTGGCTTGCTGGTACATTTAGATGTACTTTTTGAGTATTGGAATGTGATTACCAAGCTAGTGGTCAAATATTTTGACAAGCAACTAAATTTGTGCATCGATGGTGCAATACTAAGACTGAGCATTCTGCAAGTTCTATGCCATTTCTACCACATGGACAGTATGAAAAAAGGGCACAAAGCCCACTAAAGATAAAGTGATGTTGTATGTAACTTGTTCAATGTTCTCTTAACATGTTTTGTAATAAAAGAAAAAAGTTCTAATATCACATCAGTGTATGAGATCTGTTCTTTGGCTTCGTTTTCCTGTGCTCAAGGTGGTCAGGGCATCCCCCAGGGATGGGATATTGGAGCTGCTGGGCAAGGGCCTCATTCAGGAGCAGATTCCTGCTGGGCTCCTTCAAAACTAAGGCCATCAGTTTGGGTTTTTTCCTGGGGTGGGGAGGAACAGACCTTGGAGTTACAGCCTGCCAACTGTAGGACAGCTTAGAGGAACAACAAAGTGTAACCTGCAGCACAGACATGTGGTGGTATCAGGTACCTCCCAACTCACCTGCCAGAATTGATTGTACAGTAGGGACAGGCATTAGAAAGCCATCTGGAAAAATTAAAAATTCCATAGGAACTACCCTGGAAACAAATGTGTGTGTGAAATTCCTTGGTTTGTGCTGTGGCCAAAGAGAAATTGCCCCTTGGCTTATTTATCCAGCTCTAGGGCTTTAATTATGAGGCTGGAAGAGCTTCTGGATTATTCAACCCAAATAGACATCTGCCAAAGAAGATCTAGAGCAGTTTAAAGCAGGAATTAAAGCAAAGCTTCCTTCCTTTAGACTTCCACTAGGGTTGTTAGCATTTTAAAGAGGTTTAAGCTTTGGCTTAATTGCAAGTGAAAATCCTGAGCATTAGAAAACACAATCGATGGAATAGCAGAGCATGACAATATTAATGGAATCCAGAGGTCTAATCCTGCACACAAAGAACTGTTCCCTCTTACAGATACGTGGGGGTTTTTTCAGCTGGACCACAACTACAGGAGAAGGTGCTTTGTACTAGAAACAAAACTGTACATTTCCTTCTGCCTTTCCCTGTTAAATATTCCCAGTAAACCTGGGGAGGTGTGGGGGAAAGGACTGTAAAACAAGTGACAAGAAGAGTAAATTTAATGTATGAATTTGAAAAAAAAAAAAGAAAAAGCTAGAAAATCAAATAAACTTACACCACGATCAAGGGCGTAATTAGCATCTGTCACAAAGGTAACTGGTCTGGAGGGGTCGAGAGCTTTAGTGTGAGCTATCACTGTCCTGTTTGCAAACAGTAAAGCAGAGTTCAACAACAGCCTGCAGAAGCACAGCCCCCTCTCCCCAGCCTCTCTGTCCTTCCACCCACCAGGAGCTGGTTTTTCATTTAGCAGACAGCGTTTAATTAAGTAACAAGACTCTCTGGCACAGGTTGGGTGCTATGCCTCCTGAAGAAGAGCAGGGTGGAAGCACACCAAGCACAGGCACCTTAATGGGTGCCAGCAGCTTAGGAGTTGGAGGAGGGACAGTGAGTTTGAGGGCAAAACTCTAAAAAAGGGTGATGGGAAGTTTGTGAACAGCTCTGGGGACATGTTCCTGCAGAAGCACAAGGCCCTGGCCCTGCCCCAGAGCAGGCAGAGCTTGGCTGCTTTTGAGGAAACCCTGAATGAGGGAGATGAGACAGAAGGGGAGGGTGGTGGATCATTCTGATGAATGAAAACTTCAGTTACCTCCTAAAGCACCCACAGCTCCTAGGGACAGTCTGCTACCCCATTACAGAGCTGCCTCTTGGCTACCCAAAGCTTAAATCTCTTTAAAAATAAACCCAAGGGGTCTGCAGGGACTTGAAGCAGTAGCTTTGAAGTGGGGTGCCACAATCTCCTGCAGAACAAGTAACTGGCACTGACTGGAGAACTTTGTCTTCAGAATGAAAGGCCAATTATTTTACAGCTTTGCTGTAATTCTCGAAGAATTTAGCACTTCCAGTGGCAACAAGGAACATTGTGATTTTACTTGATCCTTAGCTCAGGAAGAGATGCTCAGACCAAATGGATTCCTGGTCATTTTGCAGAGCCTCACTGGTTCACCACCAGCAGGCTGAGGCAGCTGTGCAGCTCTGAGCACCAGTTCAATACATGCAGCACTTCCAGTTTGCAGCTGCAGGAACACTTTCAGGATTCCCAAAACATGCCTGCCCTCCCTTTACTCCTCCTCTGTGCCATCCCAAAGGGAGAAGGTGCATCACCTGCCAACACTGAAGCCCCAGCTCGGTGCAAGGAGGTGAACTTACTTGAAGTAGAAGGCTGCTGGGGGCAGCTCCGAGGCTGGCTCGTTGGCCACTGACCACATCACAACTGATGGCCTGTTCTTATCCCTGCGGATCAGCTCCTCCATCACAGCCAGGTGGTGCTGCAAGGACTTGTTCCCAAAGCTCTCCCTTAGAGACAAAAGGAGGAGACACCATAAAATCCATGCCCTTTGCCCTTCCCTGGGAAAACTGGGGGGTGTCTGAGCACAGCTGGGCCCCAACACTGAGTGTGGCTCCTGCCCTGTTTGCCCCGAGCTCTCCGCACAGTTCAGGGCCGTGCTTTGCCCTCTTTCATTGAGCCATGTGGTAATGTTGGTTGCCCAACCCCTCGAGGCACCCGTGGCACAACGGGACGATTTCTAAACAGAGCAAAGTCCTCCCATTATCAGGGAGGGGATGGTTTGGAGGTGGCTCAGAGAGGAAGGGAGGAAGAAGGGGAAGGGTGTCCCCGGGGTTTCTCACGGCAGTTTGATGCCCACGCCCGGGCACTCATCGATGACCACGATGCCGTAGGCGTCGCACAGGTCCATGATCTCCTCGGCGTAGGGGTAGTGGCTGGTGCGGAACGAGTTCGCCCCCAGCCAGTGCAGCAGGTTGAAGTCCTTCACAATCAGGGGCCAGTCAAGGCCTTTGCCACGGATCTGGGGGAGAGAGAGAGAGAGATCAGCCCCTGTCCCACTGCTGGGCACCACGGCTTCCCTGCCAGATCCACCTCCAGCACTGCCGGGGTGGTGAACCCGAGAGCCCCGGCCACGGTCAGAGGGGTTTGGGTTGGAAGGAACCTTAAGGACCATCCAGTCCCACCCTCTGCCATGGGCAGGGACACCTTCCATAGCCCAGGTTGCTCCAAGGCTCGTCCAACCTGGTGTTGGACACTCCCAGGGATGGGGCAGCCACAGCTTCTCTGCCCAACCTGTGCCAGGGCCTGCCCACCCTCCCTGCTGGAAGCCACAGCTGGAGATGGCCCAGCATCTCTGCCAGCACAGCCCAGGCTCACCCACACCCCCTGAGGGACATCAGGACTACGGCAGAACCGGGCATGGTGTCCCCTCAGTGCTGGTCAAAGCTCACCCTGGCAGCTCCCGGCCTGGGAGAAGGGTGTGAGGGAAGAGCCCCTTGGGGAGCAGGGGGGCAGGCAGGAGAGGTGAGGGGCCCCTGGGTGCCCCCACCGTGGGTGCCCACACTTACATCTGCATCCTCGTGCTTGTTGACGCCGTGGAAGTAGAAGGGCCTGCCGTTAATGAGGAACTGGGTGCCGGTGACGTGCACGGTGCGGATGCCGACCGGGAGCGTGTACACATCCTCCAGCAACACCCCATCCACCTGTGCCTGCATCTTCACCTACAGGGTGGGACTGAGTGACAGCCTGGGGTCCCCAAGGATGCCCTGCCCTCCCTGCCCCTGCCTCTGAGGGCTGTTTTGGCCCCCCATCCACTCCCCAGCCCTGTCTCGGCACACAGCTCCCCTCTCCTGCTTCACCCCTGTGCTCCTCGGGGCAGGAGCGAGGTCTGACTGAACAGAAAATGGAAATGCAAGCTGGGGAAGTTAAAGGATGAGGAACGAGCCCCTGGATGACCCTTCTGGGGCTTGCTCACCCCAAGAGCTGCAGTGTCTTTTCCCCATACTTGTCTGGTCCATTCCATCCCCCCCCAGGAAGGACAGCAGGACCACTTCTCTGCCCTGCACCTCACCAGGCAGTGACTGACATGTCACCTGCCCACAAGAGACAGAAACCTGAGAGCTTGGGAACTCACAGCAGCTCATCCCCCCCCCATTTCTGCAACTAAGCATCACTACTGAGCCTCCACTGTGTCTTCCAGGCTCAAGCTATTGGAGCTGGCCCCTTGTCTCACAGGGTGGGAGGAAAGGCTGTGGCAGAGGTTGGCAGCCTGCTCCTCAGAGGCTGCTCTCAGCCTGTAGGGCATCTCCTCCCCTGCACTGTCTCACAGGGGATGGACTGGGCCCTAAATGTGAAGGGGAAGCACCTCAGAGCACATGGGTGTACTCCAGGCATGCCCTTCTCAGCACACAGGGAGCTGGCAAAGCTTGATTTGATTACTGCCTAATTAGCAATGCCACGCTGGTCACATGAACAGGACCCATGAGAGAAGAGAAGTTGGGCCAAATGGCACTTCCTTAACCCTGTCAGACAGTCAGAGCCAACACCCAGAAAGAAAGAAATGCCACTTTACCTCTAAGGAGTAGAGGTACCCAGGGTTCTCGTGCATCAGGTAAGGCCACCAAAGATGTGGGTTCAGGACTTTGAGCTCTCCCTCTGGCCCATCACCTGTAGCCACCACTTTGCCCTCCTGGTCACGTAAACTCAGGGACAAGGAATAGGCTGTGCTGCCAACAACTGACACCTGATACTGCACCATTGCTGGTTCAAAGGAGACAAAAGACAATCAGAGGCTGACACAACAGGAAAAATACATGTCTCACATATTGAAGGGTTTTCATGTAAAACAGCATTAAAAATGAGGGAGATGTAGAACAACAGTGGTATGAATTGAGTGTAAGAAGCATGACCTGTGTGTGTCTCGTGGTCCAGAAGTCTCCAGCAAGATTTGTGTATCACACAGCTCTCACTTAGAGATAATCCTGCTTTCAGTGGCAGGAAGACTGCTCCTACTGAGAAATTCTATTTTGAGAAGCAGAAGTTTATCACAGCTACTTCTCTTTTTCTTACTGTTTCTGAACGCTTGGCCATATTCTTTGAGCTGCTGAGCTGTGCAACAGGCCAGCTCAGGTTCAGCAGAAAGGCACTACAAAACAAATGCAGAGTTTTGCAGGGTATTTTCTCTGCTGCCCTCATCTCCATGAGGAGGCTGCTGTGACTGCTCTGCACCTACCAACATGCTCTGATGAAGTGGTTGTCACAGTAATGTCATCGATGTACACAGAAGGGGTGGTGTAAAGCACAACAGGGCGATGGATTCCAGCATAATTAAAGAAATCAAACTTGATGTTCTGCACAAAATAGTTCTTGGGATACCTGAGGGAGCAAGACAGGACAAAGGGCTGCATTATGTCTCATTATACAAGAACTGAAGGCAGTATATGGGTGCTGCCAATGCAAAGTAGTCAAGCAATCACAGCTGCTGGCTGCTAAATTGTCTTTACAGCAGGGTGGATCTGCCTTTCAGTGCTGCTACTGCTGCTACACTGAAGGATTCTGCCAGTAACAAACACCTGATGCCCAAAGAGTTTGATCCTTCAGGATAGCTGGGACTTGCAGTTTCCAGCTGAAGTCAAGCTTCCCAAACCTGCCATTGATTCAGCTTGACAAATCACTCAATCTCAGCTCCCTCTGTATAAAACAGATGCAACAACTCAGTGCTGATTCCTCGTAACACCAAAGCTTAAACTCCTCCCTGCTCCACTGATGAATTTCAGCATCAAATACAATCCCGTGCTTTTGTAAGTTGCTTGGAGGGTTTTATGCACCAGCAGCTGAATAAACTCCCACTCTCTGAGCCCTGGCATTAGCCCAGCAGTACAGCACCTTAGCAACTCACCTTGTTTTGTCAGTCATGTACTGGATCGAGCCTGGGGGCAGCGTGTGGGGGGTCAGGGTGTTGTTGATGGCGACAGTGATGCGGCAGAGGCTCCCTGGGCTGCCCTGGACGATGCTGCTGATCTCTGCCTCAAAAGGGAGGTGCCCCCCTTCATGCTCCACCACTTGCACCCCATTGACCCACTGCAAGAGAAGACACGAGCCCAAAAAATGGAGTTACTTGGATTTTGTGGCAAGCATAGCATGGAGAAGGGAAGGAGCCCAGCAAAGAGCGGTCAGGATTCCCAGCAATGCTGAGCCTTTTCCTGGGCTCTGGGTCCTCGAGGGATCAATCCAGCAGCCCTTCCTCTGCTGGGAGCTAGGCCTGGGTCACATACGAGTGTCACAGGGAGACAGTTTTGGGCAGATCCAGTAGCCAGGAAATATTTAATCACCAGTCCTGATACTGGAGGATCAGAGAAGAGAAACTGGAAATCATGGCCAAGTTCTTGACTGGGGGGGAAAACAGGGTGGAGTTACAAAACCAGCAAAGGGATACACAGTCCAGACAGAGATGTCTTTGCTGAACAGTGAGACCAGTTTCAGAGCAGCATAATTTTGGAAGCACACACAGATTGGGAACGTACCACGATGGAGTAGTAATGGGCACTGCCAAAACGCAGCACCACCCTGGTGCTGGGGGGGTCCTGCAGCCAGCGGGCAGGGAGCAGCACCTCCTTCTCATACCACACCCAGCCGATGTAGTTCTCCAGCCTCGGGTCCTGCGTGATGTCGTTGAAGCTGGAGGGCACTGGCATGTCAATCACAGGGCCGGTCTGGGGGGGATTGCATGGAAAAGGAAGAAACAGAGCATTTAAAAAGAGGAATTTTCCTGTCTCGGCTGTTGTGTTGTGCTGCTGGAGATGTCCCCTTCC
>JAWWMP010000050.1:5658791-5711090 GCA_035047865.1 Dendrocincla tyrannina | reverse complement strand
AGCTACAGAGGAAGAGGATCAAGAGGACAGAGAAGCCAAACCTTTAGTCTGCGTTCATTGGCAGTGTGGATATCCTCATCAGTCTGGATCACACCAAACACTCCTTTGGACCATTCCTCAGAGATCTACAAACAACAGCAGAAACACCAGTCAGCCACAGCAGTCACCCTGCTGGGGGGGGGGGCTGTAAGGGTCCCCAGCAAACACCAACTTCTGTCAGCCCCATGGAAACTTAACCCCAACGTGTTAAGTCTCACATGAGCTCTGGCATTCAGGCCAAGGCTGGCTGCTTGCTATATCCTGATGTTCTGTACTATTGGGATTCATCTCTCTACCCACGAAAATCCTGCAGTGTTACAGCTATAGGAGGATTTAAGCATTGAGAGGAAAAAGTGAGCCAAAATGTCAGTGATTGCTTTAGCAATGTCCACAAAGGGTTTCCTAATAAATCATTGTACAGACTCACCGTTATCCAGGGTGGGTGAGCAACAACAATGGATACTTTAGAATAGCAGTTCACTGCTGACTCCTCTTCCCCCCTACACATGCTATGCATTGCCTCCTACCAGAGGGCAGCCAGACTCAAAAGGATCCCACGTGCCAGCAGGAAAAGAATGTTCTTACTTCATACTGAAATGATTCCTAGTGAATGTTCAGTCTGAAGAGGATGGGACAGGAGGACCTTTAAAGATGCTCTTTAGAACAGTAACTCAGGTGCTGTCGTGTAAGGAGCCATTCATTCCAGCACACACAACAGTTTGCAAAGGAAAGAAATACCTTTTCCAGGCCACCCAGGATCTTCTCCAGCTCAGTTTTAGATAGGATTCCAGCCTTCTCCAAGGCTTTGGCATAAGCCATGCTCCCCTGGATATCAACTTCAGACAGTCTCTGATCAACAGGAATGGAAGCGCTGAGCATCTCCAGGATTGGATCTGTGCTTCCTACAAACCTTCCTGCCATCATTTTATCCCCCTGCAAGTAATGAAGTTGAGAGGCATGTTCAGAAGACTTACAGACATACCCCCTAAAAGTCAGTTAATTCCATCCCTCTCCTTATCAAAATAAAACTCAGGACACCCTCAGAAATTTTGGGTTTTCCACTATATACCACTGACCAGAAAAACCCTGGACTTGAATGCCTTTTGCAAGCAGTTGTAGAGGTGGAGAGTAGGACACTGTCACTAGAATTTAGCCCTTGACGTTACAGGTCTGGCTCAGGAATCCCCCAAAACATTTTACTCCAGTATGACTCTGCAGGGAGCGTGTCCTGTCTGTGAAAATAAGTATCAGGGCATGTGGTGCAAGACCACTGTTAAAGCAGCTGCTGGTCACTGACCCTTTGAGAGTCTGACAGAGGAAAAAGTAAGGGAGATACACTGAAAGCTGGTACCTACTGTTACCTGAAGTATTAAAAAAATCACACTCTTTTAGGAGGCTATAAGAAAATATTCAGCTGACAAAGAGCTGTGGGCCAGCACAAGCCACGACCTGTAAAACACTCCTGTAACCATCAGGTGTTTGAAGTTACAGTTTGAAACATCTTCAGAACTCTCGACCTTCTTGCAAACTTTGGCGTAAAATTAGGACAAAAACCGGCAAAAGTGCAGAGCGCACAAAGGGAGGTCCGGGTGCCTTTCAGTGTTACAAATATTAGCGTAAAATGAAAAAAAAAAAAAAAAAGGAAGAGAAAACCCCAAAGCACGGCCTGGAAAGGCTCGGGAGGTGAGCGGTGCCGGGCGGGCAGCGGAGCTACCATGGACAGCGGGCGGCGGGGACGAGCACCGGAGCTGCCCTTCCCAAAATCACTGCCGGAGGGAAGGGAAGGGAAGGATGGAGCCTGAGGAACCGGGGTGCTGGAGCCCTGGGTTAGAGGCAGGTTTGCCGGCAGAAGCTGCGGGGAGGGCAATGGGGATTGAAAAAGCCAAAGTCTGGCAGCTCCTCGCTGGGAATTCCCTGCCCCGAGGGTGGTGGCTGAGGAGACCGGGAGGTAAAGGTGGGGCTGGGATGGGGAAGAGGCGCCCAGGTACATCCTCGCTGCTCTGGGCTGTCACCACGGTCAGAGATGGGGCGCTGGATTATTGCAGCAAAGATATTTGCTGTGCCCTTCTCCGTTTAAAACCCGCGGAAACGAATCCTAGAATGGTTGAGGTTGTAAAAGGTCTCCAAGGTCACCGAGTCCAAGCCCTAACCCAGAGCTGCCAGGACCACCACTAACCCATGTCCCCGAGGATCACACCTACACGTTTGGCGACCCTTTCCAGGGATGCCGAGTCCACCGCACCCCCGGGGGAGCCTTTTGGAGATGAGAAAGACCCGAAACTCTGCCGATTGCCGGAGCACCCCCGAGCCCACCCCGCCGGGAGAGCAAAGCCCCCTCCTCACCTCGGCTGCCATTTCGGACGACGTTTTGCTGGTTTGTTCAGCGATCTTGGCGACTGGTGCAAACCTGCGGGACAGCGCGGGTGATGCTCAGCCCTGCCCCGCTCCCCGTCGGGGGTCCCGCTCCCCACCGAGGGTCCCGGTGCCGGGTCCCGGTGCCCTCCGGGCCCCTCTCACCTGCTCTCCCCGCAGTCCCGGCCGCTCGCTCGCTGTTCCCCTGCCCCGCAGCCCCGCTTTTACACGCCTCGGTGCGGGGCTGGCGGCTCGTCCCGCCCCGACGGGGCGGGGTGTCCCCGGGGCCGGCCCCGCTCGGTCCCCCCTGCAGCCCCCTGCTCCCGTCACACCCCTCCGGCCCCGGCTCGCCCAGCGCAGCGCCGGGGAGGGAAATGTCTTTGGAGGGTCGGGAGAGATGCTCCGGTGCCGCTCCTTGGAGAGGCTCCAGGCGGGGCTCCCGCGGTGCCCGAGGGTCTCGTGTGTGGACGGGGCAGCTCCTCAGCTGGGAATATCCCGGTACTGACACTCTGTGTCGCACCCCTTAATGAGCAGACTTTGATATGGATGTAATTGATAAGGTGCTCTGTCCCTACCGCCAGCCCAGCAAACACACCGGAATAAAACAGACGGCACTAAAACTCTTCCCCATTTCTGCGTGGATGAGACTTCCCTCCCCACTCCTAAGGATGCTGCAGCCCCAGCTTTGGGGCTTCCCTGCTGTCACCACTTGCGTGGGGTCACACGCACTTGGCTGTGGGGCGTGAGACTTTTGGCAATAGCCTGTACCTTCAACTCATCACACCATAAATGTCTTGGAAGTAAAGAATCGATTTAAAGCACCAGAGAGCTTTGGGAGCAGCAAAGCTTCAGCTCAGACTTTCTCATGAACTCCTCAGGGTATTTTCTGCAGCCACTTCGCAGAAAGCTGAGTATTTGCTGCTTTGTCTAACAAAGTGAGCCACTGAAGTGTAATATTTTTTCCATCTGCATTGTCCAAACCTTTCACAGAGCTCGGGAAACATATCCCAGCTTTCTTGTACACATTTTGGGGGGTTATTTTCTTCCCTTTAATTGACCCTCTTGTTCTTTTCTACTGTTCTCTCAGTTCTACAACTCATCCTCTTTTCCTTTTGCCACAAGGACACTGACACTAGGAAAGGATGCTTGATCCTTTTGCAGTCGCGTTCCTTCCTGCTGCAAAATCTCTCGTTCTTAGCACTTTTCTTGTCTTCTTCACCCTCTAGACGTGTCCTTTTCCTTTCTCTGGGCTTTGACGGGAGATTGCTGATGTGTTGGGAAAAGAGTAAGCAGTGAATTTGTAACCAGAGTGAATCTGTGTCAGGAAGATCTTACTAAACCCCCGTGTCTGATTTACATGTGGCAGGGATGTGTGTTCCCACATGGGATCTGGCAGCAGTGGCACTGTGTGTTTAGCAAACTTCCCAGGGATTAGCTGGCTTGTATCATGCTGCTCAGCTCCTGTCCCACTTCCACCTAGGAAATTATTAATTCCCTCTTTTCCTATTTTTAGATGAAATAGACAATAACTATCCCTTTTTGTATAATAATGTAGAATATAGATTTGTATTTTTACAATAAAAATGGAAGTGAAACTGTAAATACAAGCAAAAGTTCTTAACTTAAAAGTGAACATGGAATAGATATGATTTCTTAAAGACATGTGGAGCTGGAGAGTTGGGTTTTTTTTGAGGGAAAACAGTAAAATAGCATTGCAAAATTAGCTTTTCTAATGCACTAATCCTGAAGTGCATTTTCTTTACTGCCTTCTCTATTTGTTCTGGTTTGGATGGCTCTCCACTTCCTATCATCTTCTTTCAGTATTTTATTTCCTTTGTGAAACAGAAAGATTAACCCCCCCAAATCCTCACACCACAATTAATATCAAGGAAGGTCTGAGGGAAAGGTCTTCCACTTGTTTTCCTTTCTGGCACAGCGGATGGCAAATCATTCCTACATGAATATTTCCACCTACACCCTTTTCAAGGCGATGGGCAATGCAGTAGTACCAGAGAGTAAATTGCTAATTTTGCAGCATAGAGAAATTGAATTAAATATATTTTAATGTACTTAAAGATTTGAACTTTATTTGTACTTACTTTTGGAATCAGTCACAGCCTTACTGTTTCTTTTGTTTGGTTGGGTTTTTTGTTGGAAGAGTGCAATGCTGGGGGAGTGCAGCTCCAAAGGAGCTTTAGTGGTTCTAGAAATACACTTTTCACAATAGGACTGACTCTCATAACTGAGTCCAGCGAAGGAAAGGATGGCAGAAACTGCTACAGTGCACCTTCTTTAAAAACATCCCTTTTTAACTGGAAAATAAAAGAAAAATAGCTCCGTGGGCTGAAAGTGCTGCTCAAACGCACTGTCAGCTCGGCTGATGTGAAACCGTGCTGACATTTTTTGTTAAAAAACCCCCCAACTTTGTTTAACGAATTTTGAATGTAAAAGGAAAAAAAAAAAGCCACTATACGGTGGTCAGCGAAATGCTGAATACAGTAAACATCTGTCATGACAAAGAATACAAATACCCTGCAGATCTGCTTTCAATAGCAAGTCCTAGGCCCCCTGCTTTCAATAGTTAATACCGAGGCCCCTCTCTCCCCAAGCCTTAGTGGTAACAATCACAAGCCAATGCTTAAAATGTTGACATGCTAAGCACATTTAGAAAAACCTATGTCTGCATTCCCTATGGATGGTGTAGCATAACTGTCTAACACCTACAGAGCAGCAATTAAAGCCAGGGAACTGACCTAATCACCTCACCTCCTGAACAGTTGGAAGGGTAAATGAGCTCTCTCAGATATTCCCCTTCTCCACTGCATGATGTCAGCTGACCCATACATGTATTTACACTCTAATGGGCTCCATGTGTCCATTGGAAAATATTTATGAATAATATCTCTGTTAGAAAAAAAATTGAGTGCTCTGGAGAGGGGCATTTGCATTACGTTCATTCATCCCAGCTGCATCATTATCGTGGATTGTAAGAAGCATCACTGATTGAAAAAGTGTATCAGCAAAAGTCTGGAGGGAAACCTGTGGAGAAACAGTGGCAATAAAGATGATAATTTGGTGCTGGGGGAGAGATATAAAGAGATGCAAAGGAGAAATAAAATTAATGTGCTAAAAATTCTGAACCTTTCTCTAGAGAGACTGATGAGAGGCAGGCAAAGATGAATAGATTAGTGGAAAAAACCCTCTGAAATCTGACTGGATATACCGTGTTCTCACAGGAAAGCTGACATCCTTTCTCCTCTCTCCCTCCCTTTAGCCTGCTGTCCAGGCAGTGTCCTGAGCAGGGCTGGAACATGGCAGAGAAGTTACAGAGCATTTGCTGTGCCACTTTTGGCCAACTTACAGGGCCAGTTAATCCTGACATGAAAAAGGGCAGCATCCATCGCATCCTGTCCACTGAGCCAGACCAAATGCACTCAGCCTGCCTTTCAAGACCTTCCTCCTGGCTCTTTTTCCACAGGACTCCCCAAAAAATGACTCTGGAGTCTAAAGAAATTTCTAACTTTACTACAATCAATGTGTGATGGGTTCTACATATCCACTGAAACATTTTCAATTGAAAAGGGCTGAAAAACCTTTGCATTTGGCTTTTAAACTTTGCCCAGCATTTCTGTATCTGGTGATGAAGGTTCCTGAAGGGCTGGGAGCTGCTTGTTCCTCCCTGTCCTGGCACTGAAGATTCTCCCTGAGGTTTGCTCACATTATTCAGAACGGATTTAGGGTTTGCACCACCCCTAGGAGAAGAAAAATCCTAAAAGTGGGGGTGGAATTTTGTCTGATTTGGTTCTGGAAGCCAAAGCTCCTGGTGGGTTTCGGGCTGGCGTTGCAGGACAGAGGTTGGGATCTCAAACCTGATCCATTTGGTTCCCTAAATGGCTCTAAAATCCCTGCTGCAAAGAAGCACGTGCATCTATATGTGACTCCTTAGGGACTTGGTGGTGTTGTATTTGCATATAAACTTTTGCCTAAGAGATAATGCCAAAATGAAGGAATTCGTGTTTCCCTGGCCAGATGACTTTCCTCGCTGTTGCCAGTGGGATTTCCAGCTCTGTGCACTCAGTGAGGCACCTCCAGCTTTGTTAGGCATGAAAAGGGCTCTTGAAAAATTTAATAGCACATGGATTAAACGGGAAAACATCCCAGCGATGGCTGGAAAACACGCAGGGGTGGTGGTGAGTGCGTGATGTGCTTTAAATAACAGGAGTATTATAGAACCGGCTCATGCCTGCAGCACCGCACATGGCCGGGGACTGGCTCTGGCGGGACCTCCGCGGTGCTAGTTAATATACTGTAGTATTTATTGTAATAGCTAATATCTATTGTAACAGCTAATATCTATTGTAATATTTAACTGCGGCTAATTAAGGGACATGTCATACAAGTTTCCGTGTAATAAGTACAAATGGAGGGCCGGGGAAACACTGAGCACGTCGGCATTGGTGGTTCAGTGGTAGAATTCTCGCCTGCCACGCGGGAGGCCCGGGTTCGATTCCCGGCCAATGCAGATGACATCCCTTTTTGTTTTCTACATTTTTTCCTCCTCCTTCCGTGTTGTTTCTCCTTCCTTTTCCGCTTCCGCCGCGGCCGCCAAATCCTCCCTGAGCTGGGGATCCCCCCGGGTTGTCCCCCCGGGTGTCCCCCCCGGCCCCGCAGTGTCCCCCCGGCAGCAGCGGGAGGAGCCGCGGGGCGGCCGCGCCCGCCGGGCAAGATGGAGGTGTAAGGGACGGGGAGGGGGGGACAGGGGCGGGGGACACGGGATAGGGACACGGGCTGGGGACATGGGACAGGGGCTGGGGACACGGGAACATCGGTATGGAGGGAGGGGACACATCTGTCTGTGTGTGGGTACATCTCTGTGGTGTCCGTGTGTGTGGGGTACATCCGTATGGGCCTGTGGGTGTCCGTGAGGGGGGTGCATCCTCTGTGGGGTGTCTCTGTGAGGGGGTACAGCCCTGTGGGCCTGTAGGGTGTCTGTGTGTGTGTGGGTACATCCATATAGGCCTGTGGGGTGTTGTGTGAAGGGGGTACAGCCCTGTGGGCCTGTAGGGTGTCTGTGTGTGTGGGTACATCCATATAGGCCTGTGGGGTGTTGTGTGAAGGGGGTACAGCCCTGTGGGCCTGTGGGGTGTCTGTGTGTGTGTGGGACATCCATATGGGCTTATGGGGTGTCTGTGTGTGTGGGTATACCTGTGGGGTGTCTGTGTATGTGGGTACATCCATATGGGGGGGGTGTGTGTGTGTGGTACATCCAGATGGGCTTATGGGGTGTCTGTGTGTGTGGGTCCACCTGTGGGGTGTCTGTGTGAGGGAGGTACATCCATACGGGCCTGTGGGGTGTCTGTGGGGGGGTACATCCATATAGGCCTGTGGGGTGTTGTGTGAAGGGGGTACAGCCCAGTGGGCCTGTGGGGTGTCTGTGTATGTGCGTGTACATCCATATAGGCCTGTGGGGTGTGTGTGGGTACACCTGTGGGGTGTCTGTGTGTGTGGGGTACAACCGTATGGGCCTATGGGGTGTCTGTGAGGGGGGTACATCCATATGGGCCTGTGGGTACAATATGAGGGGTACGTTGTCCCTTTACCCCCCCCTGCAGTGGGTTCTGGTGAGAAACAGAGAGGTTTTGCCATCGCCCTGCCGTTCCTGCTCGAAGCAGCTGCTGGGGCTCAGGAGAGCTGAGATGGGGATCCTCGGGCAGCCCTTGGGGTAGATGGCTCCGTGCAGGAGCTGGAAACAATAGAATTTGACCTGTTTTGAAGCTTAGAAGCTCGTGAGCTGTGTGGAGCTCCTTAAATTTTGTGTTTATATGGATGTATGTGGTGCTGGTCTAATGAAAGAGGGCATGGGGGCTGCAAATCCCATGGGCTGTGTCAGCACCCACAAGTCAGCTGAGCTACTGCACTTCGTGTAATCCGTGGGTGCTTTATTGTCATTACATCTTCTATACTGTTATTATTAGGTCTTCTAGACATAAAATTCAAAAGTAGGTAAGAGACAGCTGCTGAAATACAAGTTTGTGTGACATAAGTCTGAACACGAGTAGCAGCCTGTGGGGAGATGAGCTGAGCTGGCTGTTGCACACTGAGAAAGATGCTTTGATACCATTAATAGTAAATTTGTGATGCTGCTTCTACATCCTCTTGGTTTCATTGCCTTGAGTAGCCCAATATATTTTAGTGGTGCTCCTCTTTTAGGAGGTGCCTCAGAGGTAGAAGACCTCAAGTCCTGAGCTATTGGTGAGTGTTCCCTGGATTGGAATGGGACAATTTAGTCCATTTTGCACTTAAATTACTGTAGGTATCCAGCCTTCCTCATCTTTTACCTCCTTGATGGCCTTCCTAGAGGGAAGTTTTGCCACTAGGAAAGGCACTCCCAAGTTTTACCCTGCCAGAACTGTTATTAGAGAAAAGAACTCTCCAGAAAACAAACATGCAACATATTTGAGGCATTAGACTTAAAAATGTGAAATATTTGTAGAGGTGTGATGCCATATACGAAGGTATTTTTTGGTATATACAGAAGGCCCCAAGAATATTTTGGTTTGGACTAAAATGTGGGCAAATATTATCTATTTAAAGATTCTGTAAAGTGTTGTTTATACTTCTGGCATTAACATGAACATTCTTTTCCTCTCTGCTTAAAGCTTAATCTCTCTGAAGTGGACTGTTTAGTTGACTGCTTAACAATATACATTAGAATCCATTATTTAGAGTTCATTATTTAGAATTTCTTGTCTTCTGAATGTAAAGTTGATAGTTGTTTCATGAGAGTCAGGACTGAAGGAAATTTTGCTTCTACTTTGTAAGTTCTGCCAAAGTTTTATCAGTTTATAATTGTGGTACTTCAGCACAACAGAAATTGGTGAGAATCTGTGACTGTCCATTGTTACAGGAGAAAACTAAGTATTTTTCTGAATGACAAAGTGGGTTTGAATGAAAAAGGAAGCAGCTGTCTTAAATAATTTAACTTTGGATTGATTCCACAGGCTCATTTGCACAGTGATGTATTTACTCTATATGACCCTTTCACTTACTTAACTGAATCATTCCATATGTAATTCTCCTATAGCATTATTATTTCTAACAAAGAATGTCTTTGATCCGTGGGGATTTCTGCAGCCATAGCCTGAATGCAAACATTCTGAAGAATTGCATTTACCTAACAACCAAAGCTATATGGTTTGTAAAACATGAATGAAAACTAATGCGTGCGTGAGCTCACTTGCTGAAGTTTCACTCCAGTCAGCAAATGGAAGTTGAAGTTCATCTCAGCGTATTTTAGAAGGTCCTTTTCATTTAAAAACAATGATAGAACCTGTGGAAGTTTGTGGATGCATTTAACTCGTTTGAAAGTGATGAACGTGACAGTTCTATTCAAACGGTTGGTGGTGCTTAACAACACATTGTACCTTTTTTGTTCTTTTTTTTTCCCATAAGCTGCTGCACAGACCTGAGAAAGGCCTTTTTTAACTTTTGTATGGAGACTTTCTGTTGTTGTGGCTACTGACTGCTCAGCAGAACGTGTTGGTCAGGGAATATAGGGTGTTCTCTGTCAGTTTTTCCCCCTTTTTTTCGTTTAAAAGTATAAAATTACAATATCCAGTAGTAATAAAGGCATGATTAGTCTCAGTATGTGCTTGACTCTGCAGTCACCCTGCCAGTGGTGGGTAAGGGACTGAATTAGTGGGGAAGTGTTTGGTTGGTGGAAAAAGGGAAACTCTCAGCCTTGCCCTCCTGATAAAGAAGCAGACACATAAAAAGGCAAAAAAAAAAAAATAAAGAGGAAGTGCAATAAGTTTTTTGCTCAGTAAAAAAATTTACTGACACAGGTAAATTTAATTTACCCATGTAAATTAGTGCCATAGCTATGCACACACATGTACAATGTACTAAAATAGTCATTGTGTTTTCTTTCTCTGTGCTCTTGACTTACAAAGAAATAGGGTGTGCAATCTGAATTATTTTTCCCATCAGTCTTTATTCAAATAAAACTGGAGGCCTTCTTTGTAAGGAAGAAGCAAAGCTATTTGGTTTTAGAGTGTGAAATTGGGTGAGTGAATAAAATGGGGTGGCTGAATAAAAGGAGTGTGTTGTACAAGTGCATTATGATTTATGAGACAAATTGTGCAAACTATACTCTATGTCATAATTCTACTAACAATGTGGAAAAGGATTTTCCAGAGGTGGCAACAGCTTGGTAATGTAGAATCATCAAAACCAGATTTTTTGGGGTTTGCTTTTCGTTAAAAAAACTTCATGAAAACAATGTCCTTTCTTTTCGAATCCGCGGGACTCAGCAAAGAAAAGCTTTAAACAGTTTCTTTTGGAACATAATGAATTGTTTTCATTTTTCCTTTTAGGAAGGATGCAAATGCTGCATTGCTGAGCAACTTTGAGGTAAGGGTACCTGATCCTGGTTTGAAACCAGCAGTTTAAAGCTGTCACCAATCCCTTGTATGATATTTAGAAGCTGAAAATTGGCAGTGGCAATCAGCAGGACCTGTAGGTGATTTACACCCCTCTGCATTTGATCTCTTTTTAGGGTGTTTTCTCGCTAGATTTGTAGCTGATTGTGTTCATATTTCTCACTGTCTAGAAATGTTTAGTTTCTTCTTTCTATGGCCCTGTCAGTTTATAATGCCACTGGATCTGAATCTTGAATGAAACTGGTTAAAAATGAGGGGATAAACAGTAAGAAACTGTTACTTTGCTGTGGGTGCTGACTCTGAACATACTGTAAAACCAGAAGCAAAACACCTGAAGGAGTTTCATTCTAATATGGTTTAATATTTGAATGAAAGACTAATTGTGATGCTTTCTGCATGCTTTACTGCATGTCTGTATATGATGAATCTCTCTCCTACACTGATATTTGCTGCATCATAAATGTGGAGACAACTTCATGACATGATTTTCAAGAGTGTCTGTATTATTACCTTGTTGTGATGAAATAGGGAGCTAATTTAATCCTTGTGCTGGTCACTGTAACATTTGCTGTAACATTTATGAAAACTCCCCTGGAATTTATGATGGGATCCTTAATCTCGGAACCATCTGCAGGTCAGCCCTTGAGTTGGTTGGTTCCTGGCAGTGTGACACGTGTAGAGTTTACTTTGGTTTTGCAGACAATGTAAAAATGCATCTCTGTGAGACAGGATATGTACCCATTTTAATGCTGTGGGCACATTTGTTATAACAAATCCAGCAGGACCATGAACTGCTGGGAGATGTTGCCTCAAGCATCGCTCATAAATGGGAGCTCGGTGCCAGCACAGCAGGGCACGACCCACCTCTGGTCAGGACAGGAGAGAAACAAGCCAGATTCACCCTGCCAACTTCTCCTTTGGGGCTCCTGGATAACATTTAACAAGTGCTGAAAAGTCTGTTTCAAATACTCACAGTTATTAAAAAAACAGTTTACATACCTATTCATCACTCTGGGGCCAAGACATTTTTCACTTCAATTGCTGGTGCATCCACCAAAACAGCCACACTTTTTTTGCTGTTTGGTTGATAGGATTTTTTGGTTGTTCATTTATGTTTTCCTGTTGTAATATTTTCAGGTAAAATACTCTCAAATGGTCTAAAACCCTTTCTTTTTTTTCCCCTCAGGTGTTCCAGTTACTCACTGATCTCAAACAGCAGCGCAAAGAGAGTGGGAAAAACAAGCAGAGCTCTGGCCAGCAGAATCTGAACACAATAATGTATGAGGTGAGTAGCACTGTCAAAGTCCTTTGCAAATCAGCCCAGGCTGGAGTAATTCACATCCTGAGGCATATTAATAACTCAGTTTCAAATTTCCCCAATTGAAAACAGTAAAAGATTGTATTTGGCACTTTTCTGTGCTCAGTTCACTCAGGTTGCAGGGAATTAAACTACACTGGCAGGGCATGCATGCTGCTGTTGTTATTGAAATCTGACACAAAAAGCATTTTAAAACAGCCTGGTTTTTAACTCTTGGGATTTTTTAAATTCCAGATATTCTGTCTTTTTAATACACAGGGCAGAACTTGCTGTCATCTCAGGAATTGATGCCACCATGTAATCATGATTTCAAAACTGATCAGAGAGATCACACACGGGGATTTTTTTATTAGCAGAATTATAATTTCCAACTAAAGTTAAAGTTTTAGGGGTGAAAAGAAAAGCAAAATCACATGTACAGATAACATCAGTTGGATGCCAGGCAGGTAATAAATACTCCATCTCTTGCTAGGAAGGACTCCCAAAATAATATAATACAAATATTAGCATTTTAAATATCTCAGCTTAGCAACTTGGTGCAGACTTGCAGTGGGGCCCTTTGTGTCTGTGCTGGAGAATTGCATGAGCAGCACCATGAGTGACAGTGAGCTGAAAGCACTTTGCCTTGCTTGCATGAGTAATTCCATTGAGCAGTGAAACTACTCATGTGAAGAAGATTTGACCTAGGCTCTGGTTTTGTTTTGGTTCTGGCTTTGTTTGAAAAGGTATAGAGCTGTAATTCCTAAGCCTCACATTCAACAAAATAGGGGCTTACAAAAAATCTAAATTAAACCTTCATGGAGACTGTCAGTCTCTTCCTGTACCTCTCTGAAACAGCTGAGAAAGATCCTGTAAGTAAATTTTATCAGAATGCACCTTAAAGCTTTAATTGATTGTTGTATTTCTATATGTTAAATACCTGTAAGATGTTTGTTTTTGTGCACAGAGCGAAGCTGGTGTAAACTCTTATGTATATTTTCTTTATATCTGCCTGAAACAAAACCAGAATTTGATCTTACAGGATTGTCTTTGTTCTTGCTGAGTGTGTGTTCACAAGCTCTGTGCAGATTTGTATCCATGGCTACTGAAATAACCAGATGAGGGGAATTTTGTTTTGCTTATATTTGTCATTTTCATGATTTCAAATTACCAAGAAACAGCTAAACTAGAAAAGAAATTAATCCTATTAAATAATTCTATTACATGACAATATGATGATTTCATTTCAGGTGTTATTGATGAATAACAATTTCATCTGAAAAGGGCTTACAGGGGTTTATCAAACACCTTATTGTGCTTTTAAATATATTTGTCAGTAGTCCAGTGAAACTGGTCCTGAAATTCATGTTTCATCAACTCTCTCTCTGTTAAGCAGGATGAATTGTCAAGTGCTGTTGGAGCCTGGTTTTCCTTACCAAGCATTTTGAAATGAGAGCAGATTTTAGTGAAAATACACTGAAAATACATTCACATATTTCTTTATTTGCCACCCTGATCTTGTAGCTCATTTTCTCCAGTATCTGTTGTTTTCTGCTCTGTGGGTACTGATTCAGCCTTTGTTGGCTTCTGACTTTTCAAATATAAATATTCAGTTTAAAGATTTTCTGAGAAAAAGAATTTTTTAGAGAAATTCTGAGAAAGCAACTCAACTATTTAAAATAGTTTTTTAAATTATTATTATAATTGATAATCTGTGCATTATTATTGTTAATCTGCCACACATGTCTGTATTTACAGTGCATTAAGTGCATCAGGAGGCTGTTGTGTCCATATTTTTAAGCTTTGTGTGCTGTGCAGTATCAACAGGTGAACATTTTGTTCCTAAATTCCAAACAAGCATTGACAGTGCTCCTTTTTAAACCCTTCAGTTGCTGATGCACACAGTGCAGACAAAGCAAGGATTTTCTTGACTTCTCTATCAATGCTCATTATTTCCAGCTCTTCACTTTGGTGTCTGATTCAAGCAACAATAAATATTTAAGAAGATTCTAAGCTACTTCCAGTGAAAAATCAGCTGTGAACTGCAATTTGTGTGGGGTTCTTTATCAACAAATTGGTTTTTTTAAACTCAGGTCAAATTATATTCTGTATTATCCATCTGTTAGATATTATGTTGTTTTAAATAAAGCAGAGTAATGGAACATCTGCAAAAGTTAGCTGAGGTTAGTGGGTGTTACATGTCCAAAAAGTGGAGCAGGGATAAACTGTCTCAAGTCAGATAAACATTTCTAATAGTACAGTATCCTTTCAGATTTCATGGCTACCCACCATATCTGCTGCTGTGAACTTTAAAAAAGCATTGCCAAATACCAGGTAAAGGATGAAAACAAGCCTAGATTAGAGAGCTTAAAGAGTGATTTTTGGGTTGGCAGTGAGAGTATCCCTGGCATTGCACACATGAAAACTTGGCAGAAGGCAGTGTGGGTTTAAGGATGGATAGTATTCAACTTTTCTGAGGTGCTTTAAAAACAAAATAAGGAAAAATAAACCCCAGTAAAACCCCAAGCCTCTTGTCTTGCTGCTTTTTAAACTAGCTGTGAATCTGGACATTGTTATTGGTTTTCAAAGGAAGAGTAAACAGGTGAACTACTCAGCACTGGTGTGTGTTTTGATCACTGTGTTATCATCACTTGAGGTTATTGGATAAGTATTAATGTAGTTTCAACCACATCAGGCTGTAGTTAGATATTGCCTGTTTCTTACTCCCTCAGCAAATTTCAGTGTATCCTTACTGCAGACAGAACAATTTGGGTGACCTGTCTCAGCACTTCCCACTGTTAAAAAAAGTACAAAGCCAAACCCCAAAACCTGAACTGACTTTTCTAACCTTTCTGAGTAGTGCTAAGGGGACTTCTCAAAATCGGCTTGTCTCAGACACAACTGGTACAGCAAATAGTAACTGTGAAATAAAATCTTCTTTCCTCCTGCCCTTTGCAGACACTGAAGTACATCTCAAAAACACCCTGTAGATACCAGAGCCCAGAGACCGTGAGAGATTTCCTCATTGCAATGAAAGGCCATAAGCTGACCAAGTAAGTACAGAACAGATGAATAAACTCATGGCAGTGTTGAAAACCTGATCCCCATGTCCAGTGTGAGAATCTGGCTTTGATTCGTGTGTTTTCTGCCATTATTTCAATCCTCAGCCAAACATCTTTTCCTTCACCTGTAATGCCTACATGGCTGAGGATTTCCTAAAGTGGGCTTGTGTTTACCAATGTGTTTCCCAAACAGATCCTTGTCAGTATGTTGGGTTCAGAATGGTTTCACACGGTCCAAGCACAGAGAGTTCAAAAAGTGTTTATGGGGAAGAAGTTGTAAACAGTAAGGGGACTGCAAAAACAACCCAACTCAACCTTGTTTGTTTTAATTTTATTTTGATGGGTGTCCCTAAGGGAAAATGTATGAATTCCTGAACAGCAAAAAAGGCAGCAAGTAAATAAAATCCTGGGAAGCAGTAAGTAAATAAAATCCTAGTACAGAGGTATGGGAAAGAATGTTATTCTTAATTTTCATGTGAATCTGTGGACCCCAACTGCTGCAGATCATCTCTTGGGGTTATGCTCTCTACTTGAGTTTAGGAGAGTAAGAAGTGTGTCTTTTCTTTATGTGCTTTTATATCCACTAGGATCTCTGAGATGCACATTTCAGTTGTCTAAATACTGTGTCAATCAACCTTCCACCCTCCCCCTGCAGTTTCTACTGAGGCTGAACGTACAGTTCATTCTTACTTTGGGAATTTCTGCACAGAAAAGAAAAGATTTCCTTCCCAGTTGCAAGAAGACTCAAAGGGCATTTTCCCTCTTTGGCAGTGGCTGTTCACAGTGCTAGAAACACATAATCCTCTTGACCCTCTCTGCAGGGTGTGAGTGAAGCCTGTTGTAAATAGTCAGACCCAGAGGAATGGAATCACTTGAGCACTTGCTTGGAGAGCTCTAATCACTCGTCTGACTCTTAAAGCAGAAAGAACTAATATTTAGTTGCTTTTAAATAATTCCTCCTTCACATCAAAGGAGTGGTTTATGCTATGTAGACACTGACTGCATTTTAGTTCCCTGATGGAAGGACTCCCAAGGAGTTTATCCTCTGGGAGAGAGGCTTTTAAAACTTTGGTTGTGTCACAAAACTAAATGCACAGTGAGAGCATCTGGAGGGTGCAGTGCTACGAGGCAGGTTTTTAGCCTGTGCAAAGCAGAGGGAATTGAGTAGAAAGCAGATTGTCAGCTATTTTGTTGACTTTCAGTGCCCCCTCTCTACAAACAATCCCTCACATGCAGGATGGCAGCAGCTGTGGTGTTGCTGGAATTGCAGACATGGGAGTGCTGGTCCTTGGGAGCTTTGTCATGGATATTGGAACTGGGTTTATAGTGCTTTCTTTAGTAAAACTAAAATTGCCAGGTCAGTATGTCAGTGTTTAGCCCTCCTGTAGCTCATTTTATATAGCAGGGTGCTAGTTTATGTGATGGGCAAGGTGTCCTGATTCTTTTCTGACGGGGAGGTATGGAGGCATGGGAAAAATACTCTTATAAAAATACTGCTTACTGGAAAGAGCTGGTGGTATGGCAGTGAAAGTGTCTCAAAACTGGCAGTAAACTATCCTTCATTTCTGATAATGGGAACCAGCCCTATTTCAAATGAAAAGGAAGGCACCAGCAGAGCAGTCTATCACAGCAAAAAGGCAACAGGAGTCAGAAAGGCAGAGTAGGGTTTTTCAGAGGACAAGTAACTCAGTGATGTAGGTTTAAAAGTCCCACTGAAAGTCAGTGGGTTTATTTTTGTTTGAAGCTCATTTTTAAACTCCTTTCAGGTAGAGTTTGTCCAGAACCTGAGGGTTAACTCTTACAAGAAGTCAGGAGAGCTCTGTTGTAACATTAGATACCCTCCATGGGATCTCCAAGAGTGAAGTACAATTTGAGTCATAACACAGAAACTTCTCACTCCAAAATCTGTGTCCCATAGTGCTGAGATATTTTGTAGAAGATCTACCCAAATATTCACCTTCCCACCCCTGCTAGTTCAGTGAGCTGGAATATAGCACTGCTGCAAAGGTTGAAATAGTGGCAACCTTTAAATGAGCTTTTTGACTCTGATTTTTTATGAATGCTGGGAGGTGCCTTTGGGTTTAGGTATCACCCTCTGTCCTTTTTCTCTGCATCAGTCTGTAAGCTGAGCAGGAGAATCATTCCCAAGTCATTTCCTTGTGCATAATGGCAGAAGGATGAGAGGGAAGAGCCACCCACTAGTTTATGTGACAAATTTACTCTGTTTAGGACTTACCAGAACTCACATTGGAAGGTGCTACCTCAGTTTTGTGGGCATCCTGTACACCTTCTACTTTGTTAATATCTTTGTCATCTGATAAAGAACTTGCCAGCTCTGCATTTGCCATGTACTTTATAAAATAAGGAGCAGAATTGTTTAGGGTGATCCTGGCACTTTTTCCTTCTGATCTTTTCCATTCAGACCCTTCAGTTTAGAAGTGTCAGAGCCCATCTGGCAGCCTCTTCACAGTGAAACACAAAGCATATGGTGTGCAATTACTATATAATGCACTTTATGTTAAACCACTTAAAATAGTAATGCCTCCAAGGAAATTCTGAACTCCCCTTTGGTTCATAACCAAGGTCATTTCAACACTGCTCTCTTGTTAAATAAATGAAAAACTAAAGGCTTTGATCATTTCCATTCCGTGGGCTGGAGCTGGTGTTTGTGTAAAAGCCTGCACTGGAGATTTCCTTCCAGCTATCTGGTAGAGAGTTTTCTTTCCTCTGAGAGGAAAGAACCTGCAGTGTTTGCTCTCCAGGACCTTCCTTGCATGATCTCTGTAATGACCTTTCCTCCCACGAAGAGTAATGAATTCCAGTCTGTCTTTGCTGCTTCCTTTCTGGGTAAGGCACTCTGAGATGTGCTCTCTCCCTTAATCTCTTAGCTGGTCAGACAGTGTCTGTGCTGGTCACAGCTCTCTGAAGGTGCCTGCTTTGATTTAAGATCTATTTTATGTTAGTTGGTGTCTGTCCTCAGACAAATCAATCTGGTTAAAGGGCTCAGAAACAGCCCATCATCTCAGGCTGCTTCCTCTGCCCTTGGAATCCCCTGTCCTGACTCTGCTTCTAATCAAGGGGGAAACAAGCGGTGTCTTTGTGCTCTTAATTAGGCTCGGAAACTTCTTTTCTAATACAAGGACTTTGAAGATAAGCGAGATTTGTACCTAAAACCGTGCTGGAGGCAGGGGGTGGGATGGACGGGCTGGCTTTGCCTGCTCAGAGTGTGATTGCAGTGCTCAGCACTAGGCTGTGCTCGTGTCTCTGGGAGAATTCCGAGGGAGGGAAGGGACACACCAGGCACCAGCCAGAGAAACAGCAGCAGTCGAGGCACAGCAGAGGTTTTAATCAAGTGAATTCGTAATTTTTGCAGCCCTGCTTCCACTAAGCTGCAGGACTAACCATGCAGGGTGCAGGGCTTGTCAGGCTGCACAGCAGAGAGCTCCTGTAAACTCACCTAAAGCTTTCTGTGGCTGCTTATATTTGCCCCTCAGAATAGCAGCTTAACAGACCAGCATCTATTTTGTGATAGATTTTTCTCATTAGTGTCACAGGCAGAAGAAAAACAAACCTAGAAGACAAATTTTAAATATAAATGCTAATGTGTGCAAACCTTGCTAAATGGAGCGAATTCAAAGACATGGAAACGTGTTTCACTGACACATTCAGCAAGATTTGGTAAAGCACAGTTTTCTGCACGGCTTTTTATCTGTTTCATGAGTTATTTTGGTAAAATTCAAGCTGTAGGACTGAGATTTTATTTTTTTTACATGAAAACCTCTGAAATGACATGGTGAATTTTATTATTACCTTGTTGAGGCCTCAAGCTTTGGCTAAGACTGCAGTACAGTAAGCCATGTTGTACTTGGACATAGTGTGCCACTAGCAGTTAATTTTCCAGCTTTAGTCCCTGGAATGGCTTCATATTTTGTAAGGTAGGGGGAATGGAATTGTGTAAAAAGAACATTTATTAAGCCTGTGCTCTGGAATTATGGTCAAATGAAAACTGGCTCTGCTTGTGCTTCTTCCTGTTACTGATAGCCTATCTTGGATCTAATTTTGGAACAACCAAATTTCCAATTATTACTATAATTTTGAAAAACTGGACAGAAACATTGCCCTTTTTGTCTCTAAATCAGCACAGCCAGGGAAGTGTTGAGCTGAAAATCTGTGGTGCTTTTAGAGAGTATTTTCCCTCATTACTGCCAAAAACTACAACCTCTACAACATTAAAGGCTGAACGATTTACTTTGTAATTTTTGTCTCCTCCAGACCTTTCAAAATGAATATTCAGCAGCAAGTGAGGACGGTGCTTGTTTAACAATGGCATCATTTAATAGACTTTAAAAAGACTATTGTGGTTCCCTCTGGACTGATTGGAAATGAACCCTTGGGTCTGGAGCAGTGTGGCTCAGGTTTTTTGGGCATTCAGGTAGCACTGTCAGCCCTCAGATCTCCTCCTGGGGAACCCTCGTGACTTTGAATTGCAGAGGGCACCGGGATGTCCCACTTTGGGACTCCTGCAATCTGCATTCAAGGCATTAGACACGACTGGTTGACTCAAGACCGCGGGGTTTGACTCTGAAGTATTTTCAGCAGTAATAAAACCTGTGGATATGTATACAGCTGTTCCTTTATGGTTTTTCTAGCAGCTATGAAACATACTTTCCTGAGGATAAATTTGCCTCTGCCCAGTCCCAGATGTTGTAAGGGGGGTTTTTTAGCTCTGTGTGCTGTGTCCTGGCACTGATCCTGTTCTCTCCTTACCCAGGCCTAGAGATCTCTTACTAGAAAAGCAGCACGTGCTTGTTTTTATATTTATATACAGTCTAGGAGATAAAAAAGGGGCAATACCAAGACACATAATATGAGGTTTTGGTTAAAACATGCATGCTGCAAGAATTTGCTCGCTGCTGACAGAACATGATGCTTTTTTTCTTAATTTCTATTACAGAATGTAACTATTTTTATTATTTTTTAGAACTGGTGTCCTATAGCAGTATGCTGACTGTTGTGTCTACCCAGAGTGATGCTGAACACAAGACAGTGGGGGCTTTTTTGTCTTTTAGAACTGGTTTTTATAGGATTACACTCCTGTAACCTGACATCCTCAGCTCCTACAACAGGCGCTCTCCCCTCAAAGAGACCCAGACCTCAGTCCCGTGTTCTTCCCCCATAACTGCACACATCTTTGGCTCCCACAGGCTGAGCTTTGTGTGTCCCCCAGGGCCACTGCCCATCCTTTTGCCCTTAGCTGGAAGTGCTGTTCTGGGCTCCAGCTGTGTGCCAGGGCTGCTGGATGTGGCCTGGAAGCAGGAGGGGCAGTAATTGCCATTTGGAGATTTCTCACCAGGCAGGTCCTGTGCAAGTCTGTAACAGGGCCATTAACTCTGATTAGTGGAATCTTGCTTTTATGTGAGAAAATTACTTTCAGCTGTCACTCATCTTTTGGATGTATTCTTCTCTAGAAAGAGCAGTTTTCATGTTCCAAAGTCTTACTAAAATTCGGGCAGTGCAAAGAAAATACAAGTACATATGTTTGGGGGCAGTTAAGCTGAAAATATTCTTCACCTTCTGTTCAGATGAATGGGACAGTTACCCTTTTTATTTAATGAGCAGCAGCGTAACATGCATGCTGTAGAAAGTGTGAAGATGAATTCACTGGAGTTGGAAAAAGTGTGTTTTATTTTCTAGATGTAATGGAGCATGAACTAAAACAGGTTTATGTCTGTGCCCATGCCAGTTACTGCAGCCAGGACTGATCCTGATGCATGTTCAGTCTTGCAGTGTTCCCCTTCCTTAAAGCTTATTTTTGTTGAAGTTGTGAGTGTTCAGGTTCTAATCTGTGTATGTGCTGTCAGGAAATGGCGGGCACACAGAGACCCTGATCCTAGCAGTCAGTTTTTGGTGTCAGTGTTAAAAAGATCAGTGCAGTGGGTACTGAGCTCCAGCTCATACCACACCCACTGCTCTCTGCTGGGCTTGAGGGCTCAGAAATCCGCTTTGCTATCACAACTTTAGAGGCATTTTTTGAGTGTTTGCTTCAAGGGGATACCAAGAATTGTAGCATTTTGGTCACTCCATTTGTGACAAGCTGGAAAGTCAGAAATTGCACACAGGGAGGAGAGCTGGGACCAAAATATCCAGAGGGTCCCCTGGGCTAGTCTCAAATCACATGCTTGGAGTCCTTGTCTGTTCTGGGCAAACAGCAGGAGTTGCTGCTCCCATGGACCTCCCAAGTGAGCAGAGATAATTCTTCATGTACTGCACACACAGATTAGCTTTCCTAAAGAATTTTGGGAGCTGAATATTTGCTGAACAGAGGAGGAAAGATAAATGCTGCAGTTCTCTGGTGCAGGAGGAGCAGACCTGCCCAAACCAATACCTGGTGTACCCACGTGGGTATCAACATGTTTGTCCACATCTTCAATTACAGTCACTTCTCCCTTGCAATATTTTGCCAAAATAACAGAACTTCCATCTTCATTATCAGGGCAGTGTTCAGGCTGAACAGCAAATAAGTGCCCAGGTAACCAGCTGAATAGTTGGTTATTTCTCTGTGTCTTTGGATTCAATCTCTGTGGAAATGAAACAAAAGCTTTGCTTGCACCATAATTATATGTTACCATGTCTAAAGGTGGGTATGTTTTAGTGTTAATTAGTGTTCATGCTACACAAGCACTTCCAGATGACATGCCTTTTATGTAGCTTTGGGGTTTTTGCACCCTGCTGTTAATTCCTTTGTGCTGTTTTCCAGTCGGGAGCTTTGCTGATGAAAAACAGGCCTGAAATTCTTCAGGTAGCACATTTTAATGACTTGCAAGTTATCTCTCATTCTTCTAGACACATTTTAAAAACTGCAGGTACCCTGAATGATGCCATCTTTGCTGAAATGATGCTTTTGAGATCCCCTTGGCCCTACTGAAAAACATCTATCAATTCAGAATGAGTTATAGTAGTGTTAATGGCTTACAAGCAAAAGGTCTTTGAGAGGTGACCTTTTTTATTGTGTCCTGTATTTCTTGTCTTCAGGAAAAATGAACAATTTCACTCATTAATTGTTTTAGTCACGATGTGTAATTGGTTTTAATTTCTTTCTGCTTCCTGCCCTGCCAGTATTCTTCCTGTGATAAGCATGATGGAGCTCTACCTGCTTTAAAATAGCTCTTGATAAGTCAGGTTTGCATTCTTTAGCTCAGGCATGAAGTGGCTCTGACTGTTTAATCCTGTTTATTTGGCTCTGAAGTTTTGTTGGCAAGAAATTTCAAAGGTGCTACTTTGAAAGACAAGAAGAGGAGAAAATTAATTTTAAAATGTCCTTTTGTAAAATTCAAACACATGTTTTGCCTGGAGATGTGGTGGAGCTGTAGCATTGGATTGGGATATGTTTTGCTGCAGAAGAGAAGAAAGACTTGTTTGAAAAGGCTCTGATCTCAGAAGTGGCGTGTGAGTGCAGTGCAGAGAGAAACTTGTCTAAAGTATGAATTGATTACACAGCCTGCCTTTGTAAGCAGGGCTCTGGGAGGAGGGGGAAGGCTTTTACAAATGGGGATCCTCAGAGAAACTTGTCTCTGTTGGAGAGGTCTGGAAACTGAGGCACAAACACATGCCTGGCCAGGCACCATAAAGCAAATACCACTGAAAGCCAGGACTGGAGCACCAGCTTCTGCACCTCCAGGGAGTGTTCCAGGCACTGAACCAGGCACTTCCTCAGCTCTTGAGGAAAAAGCACTAAATCCTTCATACATTCTGCTGAATTGGCCAGATTTTTGTGCACTGAAGATGTTATTTAGTATTCTTTACCCAGCTCTGTTCTGTTTTACACGAGTGGGTTTTTTTTCTCTCAATCATTCCTTAAATGACCTGCTCTCAATTTGAAAGGATTTCAGTGCTTGTCTTCTGTCATTATTGAGGTTTTATTTCTGTCCTTTCCTTAGGTATGACAGGAGTAGATGGCAACAGTTACAAATACCTCATCTCTTTGACAGTAAAGGGGCCAAGTCTGGTGCTCTGAGTTCCGAGTTAAACCCAGCCATGCTCTTCACAGTCTCATGTTGTAAACATCAAGCTGCCAAATAGATCTAAGTGATTAGCATGGGAAAACAAAGGAGGTGCATTCACTGCTTCTCACCAGTGGAAATATATTTGGCTTTCATCCTTGGGTCTCCAAAAGCAAAGCAATCCAATAATAAATGAATAGGAGGATTTCTTTGAGCTTTCTGTTGTGAATTGTTCATTTAAAAATTGCAAAATTTTCCTTTGAAGCTGGAAGTCATAATTAAAGTGATTTTCCAGTATTTATAAAGATGATGGCAGAATAGCTCAGGGACTAGGTGGATCAATTTAAAACTTCTTTTTTAGGATTTTGGTTTTGTTGCCAGCAGGTTGAATCTAAACCCAACAGTCGGCTCACCTCTTTGGAGCTGTTTTGCATTCTTAAAGGCTTTGATTGCACATCACAAAACCCTCTGGTGTAACAAAGCCTGATGTTTGGTGTCAGCAGAGCAGTGGCCTTTGCTGAGCCACAGTCCCCTGTCTTCCTGTTCCCATCACCAAGGCACTTGCAGTTATGGACATTTTAGCTGCAAGGGTCTGTTGGATCATCCAATCTGTGACAGTGCAGGATTTTTCCTTCAAGAAACAGCAGCCAGGAAAATCTGGTGTTAGTGCTGCTCATTCTGTGTTCAGTGGTTCTCCTGAGCCCTCGGGCTTTGGGCATGTCCCAGTGCCTGGCCATGAATGATTTGGGGGGCTGGAGGGCCTGGTGATGGAGAGCTGGGGTTGGATGTCAGGGACAGACACAGTCAGAGGCCATTTGAGATGAGGTGGTGTCTCTCAGGTTTCTCCAGACACGCAGACATCGACCTGTTGGTTGTAGACACCTGCATGGAGCGGTCTGTGTTCTCCTGAAAGCTGGAAGGCTTCCTTTCTAAACAACCTACAGGTCCAATAAACCAGGGGAAAGCCTTCAGAATCAGTTTCAATATCTATGCATTAAAGATGCCCTTTAAATAGTAATAAATTCCAAGACTTAGTTCTTCAGAGTTGTAGTTCACTCCTGTAGCATTGTATTTGTGATGGGCTAAAAGAGTAAGCAAGTTATTGCCATTTGGCTGATGGATTGTAACTTCTTAGGTATGATAATTGTTCTTGTGGTTGTGTGTTCAGAAAGAAGAGTCTCTGATCTTTGATGAGCACTTTAGCATTTCTGCACAGCCTTAACAAAGAATGAGTGCATATTAATTAATGCTGGGACAGTAATGAGCTGTAGGTCTCTGCTTGCCACCTTGGACTGGAGGGGGCAACAGCAGCATGTCTAAACACACACGAGAATACTGTGTTTGAAACGCCCAAATTTGTGTATCAAACCACACTGCAAACCCAGCAGAATTATTCCTGGCAGTGGCATTTCATGCCTAAGTTATCAGGAATGTATTTGCATCACACCAGTCAGTTGAGGGGATCCTCAAATTACATAGTAATGTGGATTGTCTTACACTTTGCTTTTAACCAGGGCAGAAAAGCTCCAGCTGCTGAACCACAGGCCTGTGACTGCAGTCGAGATCCAGCTGGTGAGTAACAATGCCTCTGACTGTTCAAAGCTTAAATGGAAGCAGCTTTAACCTTGAAGATCAATTGAATAATTACTTTCTCATGGCCAGTGATTGAATATATCCCTTTATGCACATCTTTACATCCACTGTTGCAAATCCACTCAGCTTCCTGCCTGGGAGCTCCGTAGAGACTTGCCCATCTTTCTCTCAGGCAGATTCTCCACCTCTCTTTGCTTCAGTGTCACATGTTGCAAATGCCTGATGGAGTCTTTAAAGGTCAGTGACTGGAGTATTGCAAATGAGAATATGCTTAACCTGAGTCTTTTTGCTGCTGCATGTCTGTAACCATGTACTTCACTTTTTGACAGCTGGTTGTCTTGCTGGCAGAGTTCTGTGTTGCACTGAAACCAAACATGCAAAAAGGAATTGAGTAATGACTGGTACAGAATTGTGAGCAGTGATGCAGAATGAGATGTGGACATAGACAGACTTCCTGGTGGAAAGTAGCCATTGTCAATCTGTTGAGCATAATTCTGATGTAAAGCGGGATTGTCACTAAATAGAAATAGATGATTATATTCCCGGAAGGATCTCCTTGGGAATCCAAAACCCCATGGCAATAAAGAGATTGTTATAATCAGGATATTATTTCAATGAAGATCTCTTGTATTAAGAACATCTGTTTGCAATCTCACCCTGAAACCAAACTGAGGAGTAACAGGATCATATTTTGCTGCAAAAAAGGGAAGGATTAAGAGCTACCAGTAGGACTATTTTTCTTCCATAGCCACAGAGTAGGGATTATAATGCCAAAGGCGTCTCTTAGAAGAATGTTCTAGCTGAGGAATTAATGCTGTGTTTTGTGATTGAGGAGATCAGTGTCAATCAGCAACCCAACCAAGAGCATTAGTGCTTCATGAGCTTTGCTTAGGCACTTAGTCATAAGCCATGCTGTGGAGCCTTTGTTAGCTTCATGTGCTTAGACACAGATTTATTTTATTGCCATATATAGTTTCCTTTTTCCCCCTTCTTTAAGTGCAATAATACTTTGCTGCTTTCAGGTGACTGTGTGGGTTTGTCTCTCTTTCCTCCTTCCTGTCCTTGTTAATCCTCCCTAGTTTCTTGTTACTTGACCTGCCCATACAATACTGAAAATAGTTTGCTCCTGTGTTTGAAGTCCAGGAGGCAAATATAAGAAATTTGGGCCTTTATATTAGAAGTCAGGTTTCTGTAGAGCATCGTGCTTTAGATATTCCAAGGTTTGTAGTGTCAAAGTTAGATAAAACTTGTTGTTAAAACTTAGAGAAAAGCAGACACAAGATTTGAGTTCAGTGCCAGTTCATTATTTATCCAGAACCCTTCTCTAATGATCAAAAGCAGCTTATGAAGAATGGAATATTCCTACATGTGGGGAGTAGCCTGAATTTCTGTTGTTGTGGAAGTGTTGGGGATGCAGTTACTCCTGTTCCATTGCAATTCCCCTGTAATTCCCAAGGCTATTTTCTCCAAAACTAGCATTACAGTGATCTGAATTGGCTGGATTGTTAACACTGTGTTAGATTGAGCCTCCCCAAAATTGCTCTGCATTTACTCTTTCATCAAAGTGCATCAAAGTCTTTTGAGCTCAGTAACTGCTGGGAAGCTGCAGAGTGGTTTTGTCAGTGAAATCCACAGCCTGGGAGCCTTTGCAAGGGAATGCTGTTGCTGTTCAGTGGCTGCCTTGAACTGTGTGGGGTTTTGGTGAGGACAGGGGAAGGAGGTTGCAGCAGTCACTGAACACCCAGAAGCTCTGTCTCTGTGAGTGTGAAATAATGCAGAGCAGGGAGGCTGCTTTGATGTCCCTGGGGAGAAGATTATCCATGCCCAGATTTCATGCAGGCAAGGCAAGGCACTGCAGCTCAGGGATGAGAGGCAGCCCACTGAGAAAGGGATATTAAGTCTTAAAATTGCCGTGATTCTCTTTCCATTGAACTTCCCCCTGCCTCTTAAAAGCTTTGAGGTGCTCCTGGAATTGAATCAGAAATAAATGATGATGGAAACTTCGGACCAGTTCGTACAAGGCAGGCACATAAGTCTTCTTTTTTAAAGAGCTTTGAAGAAAATGCTAAACAACCCATGTCTGTCTCTGACCTGCTCAAACAGTTTTGGTGTCTCAAATTTTCTCTCAGTGCTGCCTGTCCATGGAATAAAGTCAAATTCACCTGACAGGCTTTTAATAGCTCATGTGAGAGGATAGTTATATTTATTGTGGCTTTTTTGCCTTTCCAGCTTTTTAGTTTTTTGCTCTCCCTCTACAAAATTCCCTGGGTTTAGTTGTATGCAAATAATAAATCAATTTTGATAAAATTATATGTAAGCTAAAAAACAAATTCATGTTGTGATCTTTTGATCTCAAGGTCTTTTGTAAGTCTTTATGCATAAATTGGTGCCATTGTCCATATTTGTCTTTTCCAGACCGTGTGCCAGGATTTATTTTCAAACAACAATAGCATCAAAAGGAGCATGAAATTCAATTTGTGCCCCACAGGGTAAAACACTGTACACATTGCAGCTATCTTGACCTCCTGTTTTAATCTTTAACATATGTTGTTCCTGGCTCAGTGATTCATAAAGGAGGAATAGAAAAGACAGTGATGTTCATCTGACCATGGCAGGGGTTCAGCTTTCCTTAATGCTGAGCCATGGTGGGGTTGAACATTAAGCATCATCCAATCATTCAGGATTTTATTTTATTTCTTTTTTTATGTGTTTTTTTTTTTCTTTTTAATATTAGTGTGTTGGTGCTGAACAATTTCAAATTACTGCTCAAAGGAAGAAATAACAGTCATTTTCTCATCCAACATCTACCTCCTACACTGGAGTTGAATTATGTGCTTGATGGCTTTGGAAATGATCAGAACCCCCATTTCCTTTATTACTGTAGTTTACTGTTAATTTTTTAAATAGATTTCTTGGCTTATTATTCAAATGAACAACAACTTTTAGCCCATAGGTTGTTCTGATCTGTGATGCTGAGGTTTGTTCCTCCCCAAATATTACTTGTCCTTGAGACAGTTTCTGAGCACTTTCAGTACTTTTGGGGGTTCTTCAGTGTGGCTTTATTTATTCTTTAACATTTGCAGTTTGTCATGTCTCGGGAGGCTAAATGAAATAAACATTAGCATTGAAAGCTCGAAAGAGGCACAGCAAAGATGATGAAGTCTCTTATGCTTGGCTTTTAGTTGGGTAAATAGAAAAGGTATGGTTTTAATTAGGGAAAGCTGTTCCAAAGTGTTTGTCCTTGTTTCACCGAGTGAAACATCTAAACAATTATGTGTGTATATGTCTGTGTTCATATTCTGGGCTTTCATTTGTACATGGCACTATAAACATTCAGGTTTGCACATTTAGTCCTTGAAATTATCTCAATAGACTAGCTGTTACTTTCTGGTTTCCCTTGTCCACAAATAAAAACTTTAAAAGCGTCTGAAAATGACTTTCTGCCCTGAGAATTCACCAGCAGGTCTTGACGTGACTCAGTGCTTAATATGAGGCTGTGATTACGTTCTGATTTGGTCATCATGGTTGTTTTGTTCCTCTGAGGAGTTCAGAATTAGTGCTCAATGAAAAACAGCTCCTGTTCCAATGTGGGGCTGGGAAGGGCTGTGTGAAGGCAGGAAAATATCCCACATCCCCATCTGTGTAACCAGCACAGCTCTGGTTCCCAGCAGTGGCTCTGTTATGGACTGAGGCACTGCCAGGGCTTCCTGCTGCACTTGGAGAGGGATTAGTCTCTGCATTCTCTTCCAGCAAGATCCAGGGGTGGGTGTCAGGTGCCTGTTTCATTTCCCTGTGTTAGACAGCCCATGCAAAGATGTCTCTGGAGAGGAAGAAGAAAATTGGCATCGATCTCTTGAGGTATTCTCCATTTAGTAAGTGTTTGCCTCATTTGAAGCCTCGAGTCCAGTTAAGTTAGTTGGAGCCCTTGAATACTTGAAATTAAGTCCAGACATAAGCTCTGGTTTAACAGTTTGCAAGTACAAGGTGCTTAAGCAGGTGAAAAATTGCTTATTAGATTTCTAAATAAAGGTGGTGTTGCTCTCAAAGGTGAGCAGAATTGTAGCTTCAGCCACCCTCTCAATATTTGTATTTATTGCACAGTTCTGGAAAACATGGCTGTTTTTATCAACAAATTATCAATAAAGTAAGCAGCAACTCTGGGTACTCAGGCTTGAAAAGTAAATACAAGCTGCAGGGGTGGGGAACGTGCTCCTTTTATTTTTAGCTGTAGGAATTTTCTGCCATTTAAGTTACCAAATAAAGTTTTCCCTCTTCCTTCCTTGATTCCATCTTTGGTTATCTTGTAGATTATATTGTGTAGAGCATTAGCTTGATATTGTTTAGAGCATTGGGGAACTGAAATGTGCAAATTGCTTCCTGTATGAGGATATTGCAATGGGAGTTTAATAACTGGCTGTTACTAGGGAGGGTGAGAGAGAAGTTATTGGCGAGGCCTGACTTGACTGAATTGACCACATAGTTGCATTTCACAGATAATTCATACTGTGTGTATGTATGAATGACATTGATGTGCTGTAGCATTTGCCATTAAAACCCTGTAGTTATTTTGGGATGGCACAGACTTGAATGCAGTGACTTGGGAGTTATTTATTACAGAAGCCACAGGGCTGACATGGCTCGCTGCCCTTCTCCCTCTCAGCCCTGAGAAGGGGACACGCTTGTCCTGCTGCACATCAGGGGGCTTTTTATCTATAAACTGTATTTCTGTGACACTGCCCAGTCCTGCTACTTACCCAAATCCCTGAATATTGAAAAAACACAGGTCAGCAGCTTTGGTTGGCCATACCCTACACTTTGCACATGGCATGGGCTCTGAGGGTCATCTGTTTCCATTTGGGGTGTGTGGCACTGCCAACATCAACAGCTTAGGTCATACACTTATTTCAAACATTTGCATTTTTGTTTTCCTTAGTATAAACTTTGCATTCCTGACTGCTTATGGTTTGAGTCTGTTGCTTGAGCAGTTTTAGCCAAGTGCAAGTTAGAGGTTAGCAAGGCTTTTTGCTGGGTGTTTTTTCATAAATTGGTGCAATTCTTGCTAGAGGAGTAGGTACTTGAATACAGTTGTTTCATTTTGCCTCTTAGGCTTTTTCTTACACATAATTTCTCTTCTCAGCACCATATTTTCTAGTACTATCAGTAGCAAAAGTATTTTGTCTTATAGCTGTAAATCAGAAGGCTGTGAGAACATCTGTTGAATGTAGAATAAGCCTCTGAGTGACCTTCTGTTCCCCTTGAGATCTGTTTTCCTTCAGGACAGTTTCATTTGTCTCTTTATCTACATGCTGTCTGTGCTTAATCTTTGAATTTTGCCTTTTGGCCTGCTGCTTTCCTGCTTCCTCATTGCTTATGAGGTTTGCTTCTGAGGTTTATGAGTCAGGCTCAGACTCAGGCTCAGTCTGGCTTTTCACTTCCCAAAGAGTGAAAGAAATTGATTTTTATAGTTTATGCTTTTGATCCTTTGAACTCTTCAGTGGCATCACAGCAGAATAGCACTGGAACATGCACTTGAATAATCAGCTGTCTGTCCATCCCGCCCCGTGGTCATTTGTGTCTGGTGGAGGTTCCTGATGTGAGAGGCACCAAGAGGGGAGCCCTTGGTGAGTCTGATGCTGTAGTTTAAGGAATTACCACTTCCCTCTGGCAGGGACTACAGATCTGTTGGCACAAGGGAACCTGGAACTCCATTGCCCCCTTCTCAGTGCAGTGTCTGGCATCTTACTTTAAAGGTGCTTTGCTCAACACTTCAGTGAGACAGCAGCTACAGCGCCGAAGCATCTGGAGCATGAAAGACTATTTTCTTTCACCAACTTTGTGCTCAAGTGTGATTTCTTGAGCTGCCAGGGCAATCAGCAGAGCTCATCTGTCAGTGTCCAAGCCTGGTGCTCAGCCAGTACAAATGACATCAGCGTGGTGGTTCATACTGGGAGCTGGGGCATTACTCATTTGGAGGGATGTGCTCACTGAGGAACATGCAAGAAAACAGAGATTAGACACGTAAGAATACTCTGCCCTAAATAAAGTTGGTGCTGATCTAGAAATCACTGTTTTCTGTTTGAGTTCTGATTACATCCTGGTGTTTCACTCTGTCTCCCTGAAGCGTGTACCTAAAGGAGAAAGTGTGGAGGAAAAAAAGGGAGAGGAGAGATACAAGTAGGGAGGGATAAAATTAAAATGGGTGGACTTCATGTCATCCAATAAATCAAACCTAAACTAGGAAAAGTGCCATTTTCTGGAGATCAGAAAGCAGAGGGATGTGAGAGACATTGGCCACTAAGAGATCAGTCATCCTGCCTGGAGTGATATTGCCTGTCCAAAGCATGTGGGCTGCTTCCTTGTGATTTTCCTGCTTCTGTGCTTTAAAAGTCAATGTAATAGTAATTAATAACACTCTAATCCAGTCTGAAAACCAGGCTGATAATCCTCTAAGAAACTTAATAGCATAGGTCATCTGTAGAGTAATGTAGAGTCAGCAGGATTGGCACCAAGGAGTGGGTGTAACATACTCCACTTTTATCAGGGAATCACAGACTCCCACAATGGTTTGGGTTGGGAGAAACCTGAGAGAACATCGAATTCCAACCTCCCTGCCATGGGCAAGGACTCTTTCCACTTCCACACTTCAGTGTCTGCTGTTGATGCTCCAAGGTGTGCTGGTCGAGCTGCTGGGGTGATTCCCTCTGGGATTCAGCCTGGCAGCAATTACCTGATCCCACTGCATTAGCTGGGGCAGTTCTCACACAGGAGGAGGATTTTTAGTGTGGTTTAAGTGTATTTTAGTATGTTTTTAGTGGTTTTAGCACATGGTGTACGTGGAGCAGCTGGCAGGAACAAGAGCCAGGACTGTTGTTCAAGCCAATGTCCTACAGTAGTTGCTGAACTAACAGCACCTGGAAAGCCACTGCACAGGGAATTCCATCCTTTGGTTGGGACAGTCCCCAGAAAATGGATATTCAGTGTCTGCCTGTTGCTACAGGAGTGGATTGGAGGGGTGCACTTCACTCCTCAAGGATCTGTGGCTGATACTGGTGAAAGATGGATGAGATTGTGCAAAGAGGGCTCGCAGGACTCTGAAGGAAAAACCAAGTTAATTGAACCATTCTGCTTTTCAGAAGGCAAGATGCATCTGACAGTTTAGAGCTAGGGCTGATTAAACCTGCATTGGCTTGGAACCGTAATTAATATAAATCACCACTCTTCAAAGGACATTTTAAAGGACTTTGCACAAAAAAGAAAACGCAAACCCCACAATCCTAATTGGTTTCGTTTGTGTTTGAAGAGTTCTTCTGACTTGCTTTTCCAGTCCTCTGACAAGCTTTTTTCCCTTTTAACAGCTGCCTATAAATTAGGGCAGTTGTTTCACTGGTGGCAGAGATATAAGAGTTCCCACAGCTCCACAGTGGGAGTGGGTTCCTAATTAATCTCATGGAATCATAGAGTTGATTTGTGACAGCGTATTTTGTGTTGCTCAGAGCTTTTAAATGCCTTTATGCTCAGGAATCTCCCAATCTAAGCAAATTCCAGGAAAGTAAAGCTGCTGTAGGATTAGGTGGTTTCTTTTATGACCTGCTTACTTGCAGTCTAAGTGCTGAGGTCCAGGGAACCACTCTCAGGATATCTCACTTCAGTTCTCACATGAAAGCACAGAAACTTGGGAAAACAGAGCTGGAAGGTGGGTCTGAACAGGAGCTAAATGAAAAGCCCAGCTGAAGACATGGATGTGTAGCTTGAGAGAGGCTTTAGGAGAAACCAAAGAGGAAAGCCTGTTCTGAGAGTGGTGTTTGCCTTGTTGTAAGGAAAGCAGGATCTCGTTCCAGAGTGCCAATTGTGGGGGATGACAATGGAGCTCTTCTTTCTTTTTTGTTAAATATTGCAAGAGTTCTGCTTTGTCAAATGCTTCTGTAATGAGCTCAGACTGTGTCTTGCATCCATTGACAAAGTATTTCCCAATGAGCAGAGTCTCTTTGGAGCTGAGGAAGGACGTGTGGATTTAATGATGACAGTAGCTTGTGTTTTGACCTGCAGATGGTTGAAGAAAGCGAGGAAAGGCTCACAGAGGAGCAGATCGAGTCACTTCTCCAGACAGTCACCAGTATTCTTCCAGGGGATCCAGAAGAACAACAGAGAGACTCGGCAATGGCAGTGGAAGACAAAGGTGACCAAGCATAGGAGCCATCTAGACCAAAGCTGGCAGCAATTTCAGACAACAATCAGCTTATATTTTTCTGGTTTTAACTTGATACCAGTTTAATCCTGTACTGGACATAATTGTAAAATATATTACAATTTTTATGACTTGGAGGTGATGAGGGAACCAATTGTTTACAAGAAAGCACGGAAAAGAACACTATTGTTTTGGTATTTTGTCATTTTGCAGAGGGATGGCAGTAACCAAGCTGGTAATGGAGCAGCCTGAGACATCCTGGGGCACAGGAGCTGAAGCTTTTGTAGTTTTTCCATTACCCATGTACCAGCTGTACATTTGAATAGGCCTGTGTACAGCTGGCAATGTTTTAATTATCACAGCAGTGCTATAATGATGATTGCTTTCATAAGCCTTTGAATTGCCCAACTGGCTTTAAGAATAGGGGCTGCAATGCAAAGCCAGCTTTTGGGGCTGGCTCTGAGCAAAACAGGAGCTGCTTGGGGTCTGGCCAGACACTGCCAGGTAGGCTGTTGACACTATGGGAGTGAAAGGATCTGTTCTCAAGGGTGTCTGACAGTCCCTCCTCAATAAAAGAGAGATCCAGATCACCAGCTAACTCAGCAAGTCACCCCTGAAACCAGGGAGCTGGGCCAGTTTACAGCAGCTGAGGCCCTGGACTCCAACCTTAAGGCTCTGGCAAACACGAACAGCAGGACATTGAGGGCTGAGGTGTATATTTTCCCTCTGAACATTTATTCCAGTATTTATACATAGACAAGTCAATCTTGTGAACATGCTGGTGGTGGAATAAATGAGTCAACACTGAGGTCCTAATCTGGTTTAGGAGAATGAGAGTCAGTGGTGGATGAGGCAGAATTTTCTGTGTGCTGAGCTTTTGTCTGGATAAGGATTTCAGGATCAAGTATTTAATGCTGAAAGGCTTGATGATTATAATAAATCGTTTGTGTGTGTGTATACGCACACAGAGTCAGGAGCTACCAGGCACTGGTTTATATTATGACCACAGACCCTTCCTTTTATAATTATAATAATGTGCTGGAAGTAGAAATAAAATTTTAAGTGCATCCTGGGAATTTTGTGACTTACAGACTAGATATAAGACCTCAAATCAGGTATCTGACTTTTTTCCCCCTCAGGTCTGTCATGGTTTTGTTTTGTGATTTTATGCAAAGAATTTAGGCTTTCTGAGCTTTAGTTGTGCTGTATATGAAAGGGACTGATAAATTCCAGTGTCTGGGGATTTGTGATGCATGTTTCCATGGTATTTAAGCTTCTTTGATGTTTGGAGAGGAAGGAAAAATATTGGAAAATGTATTTGTTGCCTCTTAAAGATAATTTATCTTAAATGCCTTCCAAGGCAAAAAGTACCTTTTGAGTGGGTAAGTGTAGTATAAGAGGGGGAAGGTCCTTGGTGGTGTTGTGATACATCAGTATGTATTTTTCTCTCTAAATGTGCACGAAAACAAGAGAGATAAGTGGATCATATCACAGAATGACATGCAATTAATTTTAAAATTAGCATTTTTATTCACAGCAGTCACTGATGTTGTTTGACATGCTGTGGCCTTGGGCTGCCAGTGTTTACATTTTTATCTGTCCTTTTCTAAAATTAAGTTATTGAAGTATGTTCTAAACTTATAAAAAGCAGATGAAACCAGATCAGAAGTGTCTTTAGCCAGCAAGACTTTGAACGGATCCCTGCAGCTGGATGTTCCATCCTGGCAATTGGTAATTGGTTATCCTGATGGATTTTTGCCTGTTGTCTTGTTGTGTGGGTATTGTACAAGATACAAGAACTCATTCACTTGCTGTTGTATTTAACCTTTTCATCAGCATCAATTCCAGATGGATACATCTGTTAAGTGCACGGATCATTTGTTCAGACTCAATTAAGATGCATAAACAAGGCATAAATTCCCCTTAAAAATTCAATACTGAATAAGAGTTGAAAGGATCTGGGATTTTGGCATCTGCATTACGTCAAGAGATGATTTTTAGGGCTACACTCTATATTTTCTGTCACGGGAAGTCCAGGTGGGCAGTTCTCTGGCTCTGAGGGCAGGTTTGTGTTGTGTTGTTGATTCTGTGTCAGAATCCCGAGCTCAGAAATGGTTTATGGGAAGCAAATGTCACCCTGCTGCTGTGACACCGTTTTTCCAGTGTCTTGCATATTACACAAAAGATCTGCCTCTCTCCCAAGGCTGCTTTTTGTTTCCTTATTTGACCAGTTATACCCCAATAGATGGACCCTGACAGATTGGTGGAGGAGAGAAGGTGGCACCAAGACAGGCTGTGGGTGCAAGAAAAGCTATGTGTGTTTTGGGTACTGAAAAGCTCAGTCCCTACTTTTGAGAAGAAACAGAGTACTCAGCACCTTCTGAATGTTGGAAAAATGTATGTTATTTTCACTTTTCTCATTTTTTACCTCTTCCTCACTTCTATTGTCTGTTTTGTGTTTGGATCTTGGCAGATGAATGGCTCTGCTCGGGGCAGCTCTTGTGCTCTTAGTGGGAGAAAGGGGGAAGGAGCTGCCAGAATTCCTTTGCTGTTGTGATACTTTAAAACACCTGGGGTTTCTCTTCTCATAAAGTCAAGGCTTGCTTGAAGATTCTTTGGCTGGGGAAGTTTTATTAGTGAAGGAGCTGCTGCTTCCACCTGGCTGTGCTCTGGTGCTGGGCAAGGGAACCAGATATACTGGAAACAGATGTCCACAGGGAATCTTCTGGAAGATACAGGAAATCCCTACTGATACACTGAGCAGCTTTGGTGGAGGTCACACCATGGCAGGGCCGTGTGTGGGGCTGTGCCCACCACTGAAATGCAGAGTTTGGCAAGCAGGGAGCAAAATGTGTTTGGTTTGTCTTTGTGCTCTGAGTTCATTATCCACAGGTATGCAGTCTTGGTTAGAAAAAGCAAACCCACCAAATGTGGAGGTTTGGTTCCCTTTGGAAGGAGGTTTGCTCCTGCAGCAGGTCTTCAGACTGCACTGAAGTTGTCCATTGGAATGGCATTCACACACTCGTACTTTGCTCTTTGTCCCATTGGAAACACGTGTTTTTGCCAGCTGATGGTTGAAGGGGGAGGGCTTGGTTGACCCTGCTTGAGCTGGGGGGTTGGACTAGGTGATGTCCAGAGCTCCCATCCAGCCTCAGCATTCCTGTCAGTCTGTTTTCCCTTCCTCCCACTGTGAACTTGGGGTGTTTCCATCTGCTCACTCAGCACAGGGCCAACAGCAGCATCCTGGAAATCTCTCCTTTGCCCCCCTTCCCATCCCTGCCCGGTGCAGGTGGGAGCTTGAGGCTCTGACACAATGCAAATACTTCGTTTCTGGGACATCAGTAAAGAGAACAAGAGAGACTTGAAGGATTGCAGCAGGATTTGGTGTCATGGCTGTGGGTTTATCAGTTGCCTGAGGCTGAAATGGGGGTTTATGGGGTTGCTCCGTGTGAGCAGCTGAGTCTGTTCCTGAAGGTGTGATGGATCTGTCCCAGGATGCTGCTGAGATAAGGTGGGGGTGCAGTTTTCTCTGGAGTTTTTCTGAGTGTTACTCAATGGACCAAATTAATCAGTAGTGCCTTTCCACTGCCTCCAATGTGGCCCAAAACACAGAACTCCTGCACACTGGCTGTGCTGGGCCCCTCTGCATCAAGCCACGGGTGAATTACCCCAGCCCAGACTGGCATTGTTCTGGATTCTGGTTTGGAAACACACACTTCTTTTTTTCTTTCTGTATTGCATTTTCCGTGCTGAAACTTTTTATTGCCTCTGCCTCCCTGGGGTGGCAGCTCTGCCATGGCAATGTGCAAACAGCACGTTCTGCATCCCAGAAACTGCCTTGCTTCCTTTGGCATGGCATCCACTTCCCTGCCTTTGGACACAGCCTTCGGAAGTGTCGCTCTCAACTGGGAGCTCCTCTTGCTTGAGTGACTTATGAAACACTTCAGGCTTTGGCATGGGGAGTCAGGAGAGCCTGTGTGCACCTCAGCCTGGCCAGTATCAGGCTTTTCCTGATTTTCTTCTTCATTGCTACCCATAACCAGCCTTTTCCAGCCTGTCCTGGTCCCAGTTCCCAGAGGGAAGGGGATGCCAGGCTCTTCCAGATAATGTACAGCAGAAGGATCATGAAGATATTTCATGCCTGAGAACTTGTCAGGTTTTTTTGCAGTTGTACCAGTTGGTCTCAGTAACAGCATCTGGCCCCAATATCCCTCAGTGGTTATGGAATGTTCCTGGTAGCTGAGAACTCATGGAAGTGTCTCAGTTGACTCCTCCAGCGCAGGCAGGCTCTGCTCCCACATTCACCACACGGCAGCTGCCTCTTCATTCCATAACATAAAGCCTTGCATTTACATCTGAGTGACAACTATTGTCCTTCTCAGATGATACAGTGACCAGACAGGCAATAACACTCGGCTCCTGCTGTTCCCAGAGCTCAGTTCTTCACCCTTGGAGCTTTATTCCCTTGCTGTGGATGAGCAGTGCTGGGTGGAGGATGCCGTGTGGTCCATTCCAGTGATGGGAGGTGCCCATGGAAGGCTGCATGGAGCAGCACTTGGGAATGAGGTGCAGGTGGAGAGGGGACTGCATTGCAGGGTCAGTGTGTGCCATCTTGAGAGCTTCCCATGGATTCTCCAGCACCCAGCCAGCAGAAGGGGAATTGCACAGTGCCTTTGGAGCCAGACTCAGTCAGCCAATGCCAGCTCAGCCATCAGCCCTTGGGCTCGGGAGTTCTTTCTCCTCTCCCTGCCTTGATTTTTTCTTTGGCCAAAGGCTGATATTTTCCCCCCAAACCCTCAAGGGTGACAGGCATGATCCATGGGCTGGGCATTGCAGGGCTGTGGGGTCACAGACCCCCCCAAACCCTCAGGAGTGACCGATGGGCTGGGCACTGCAGGGCTGTGGGGTCACAGACACCCCCAAAGCCCTCAGGGTGATCCATGGGCTGGGCACTGCAGGGCTGTGGGGTCACAGTGAGGCTGATGCCTGGAGTGCAGCCCAAGTGCCTGTTTAACATTTTTGTGCATCCCCATGGATAAAAGAGCCTTTTGTGCTGACAGCTGGGAGCTGGGGAGGAGGCTGGAACCCTCAGCTTTCCTGTGCTTTGGAGCACTGTGTGGGTGTCCATGACGTGCTGCTGTGACCGTCATCCTGTCCTGGACACGTGGGTGTCCGTCGTGCTCAGGGCTCTGCTCCCATCTGGGCTGGCCCCTTCCCACAGCACGTACTTTACCATGTACTTGCATCTCTGCAGTGGACACTGGAAGGTTGCTCATTACAGGGACTCCAGTTTGGAATTTCACAGGGCAAGGAGTTGCCAGCCATCACAGCCTTGTGCCCCTGGGAATTACCCCACCACCAAGGCACGTCCTGCGTGTGCTGCACATCATCCCCATCGCTCGTGGCACAGGTAACGGGGAGCTGACCTGTGTGATGCAATGACTTCCCAAGGAAAACATCTGTGCTCTTGAGTTGGGCACAGGATCAAGTCCGAGGGTGGGGCTGAGCCATGGAGCTAAAGGGAAGTGTTCCCTTGCAACCTAGAACTGGCATCGTGGGGCTGGTTGCTGTGTCCCCTCCAGGGAGGGACAGCCAGGATTCCCAGAGCAGCAGCATTTTATTTAATTTATTTAATGGTGATAAAGGGATCACGTTTCTGCAGGAGGCATAAATTGCTCAGGTTCCTCTTGTGTGTAAACTGCAATTGTAGGAGCAGGCCCTGAGCTGGGGCACAGGGATGTTGCTCTCTGGACCTTGGTGCCATGACAGCCACATGTGCCAGAGCATCCTGTAACTCAAGGAAAACACGGAGGGAGCAGCACTCAGTGTTATCCCAGTGAGAGAGTCTGCAAAGGGCAAACTTGGGAACACCAAAACCAGCCTTTTTGCATCAGCAAGTGGTTGGTGTTGGTAGGGAAGACCCAGTTTGTGTCATGAAGTGAACACCATAGTGAGGTTGGAGATGTGGGCAGGGCATGGGAAGAGCAAGGCAGGGAGCAGGCAGCTGGAAAGATCCCAGGAAATGGATGAGTGGTGAGTACCAGAATGAGCAACACCTTCACCTGGGCAGCAAGAACCTGCCCCAAGGATGCTGGTCCCTCAGCACCACCGTGGTAACCCAACACTCCTGATGTTCCACTGTGAGATCAGGCATTGGGCTCCCTCTCTCCAGATCCTGTAGAAGGGGAGGGGATTTGGATCAAAAAAGGCAGGGAACTGATTGTCCTTGTGATGTTAAAGCTCTTTAAAACATTTCAGCCTGGATGCATCCCACCCTTCCACACCCCCAGAGGAGCCCAGGGAATTCTCTAAAGAAGCCCAAAGCACCTTTAAAACCACGAGTGATATTTTATAACCATCCCAGGGTGAGGAAGGTGAGGTTAGTCCCCTTTCCAAAGGGCTGCTGTGGAGGTGCCTGTTGGGATCCAGCCAGCTTCCTGGGGGGAGTCGATGGCAGGGTTGTTTAGGTTGGAGCTGCTGGAGACACTGAAGGAGAAAGTATTTTCTGTTCCCACAGAAAGAAATGCTGCTGCAAAGTTTTTACTGAGCAAACAGAAATGCTTGTGCTGAAAAAAATCAGAGCTGTGGCCAAAGCACAACTGAAAGCAGAGAGCACTTGGGAAACATTTATTAAGCCCCAGAACTTTTGCTTGCCACGGGCAAGAGTCTCCCTGCACATGTTGCTTAAATTCATTTACCTCTGCATTAAGGAGCTTTATTTTATTAACTTTAATGTTTATAAAAACAACCATCAAACGTAGCTGAGATGCTGTTAAACTTTAAAAATATCTGAAAAAAAAAGCCAGCCTGGAACCAGCCAAATGGGGTGAGAGAACATCTGAAGATATGGGATAGCCAAAAAAAATCATTAGGAAGGGCTTGATGCAGAGTGAAGCTGGGAAGGGACCTGCAGTGGGGTTCAAGGTGGTTGCAAATATTCCCAGCAGGGCTGAGTGCCTGGTGCTGCTGGTACCCAGGGGATCAGAGCATCCCCTGAAGGGCCCTCCCAGCATCTCTGACATCCAGCCTGGGCAGGCAGGTGGCTGAGGCTCCATGGGAGCACCCAGGTGGGGCTGGAGCCACTGTACCTGGGCACAGGGGGTGGAGGTGGCACTTTGCTCACCTCAACAAGCTCTGGCACTGAGCCCAGGCCTGTTGTGTGCTGTGTTTTGAAGCCTTTGTGAGTGAATCCCACCCCTTGGTCCTTCTCCCTGACCCTCTGGGGTGCCTGGTCCAGCTGGGCTCCTTTGCTGCCAGAGCAAAGCTGGCAGCATCACCCAGCCTTTTGCTTTATGGGGCCTCATTGTTCATTTAAAAAAAAGAGGAGGCTTAGTTTTCTTGCAATCCCCTCCACCTCTCACCCCACAATCCCAGAGCTGCCCCATCTCTTCCCAGCCAGGATGGTGATGTCTACCTTGAGCTGGGGCATGGAGCAGGGTTTTAACCTGGTACATCAGTGCAAGGCGGGCAGAGATGGTCTCAAGCCATCAGTGCCAGCTGGAAACAAGGAACTGGATGCCTTTGCCACAGTTGGGCATCCCTTGGGGTGCTGCAGCATGTGGGGGACCTGGTATGTTGGTGTCTCTGCAGCAGGGCCAGTCCTCTGACTGGCTTTGCTCTTTATGCACTGCCTGCCTTTTTTCCTCTTAGAAAATACAGAATTAAAATACACATCAGTTGCTGCTGCTGGATTTTGGGGCATTTGCAGCATCTCCCTGCCCTCATGTCTCACCCTACATCACTGCCTGGGGCTCCCCCATTGTGGGATGTCAGTTTGGGGGAGGAAATCCCTTTTGTTACAGACCAGACACTGTCGAGAAATAGTCATCCCAAAATAGAAAGTCTGAGTTGTTGAAATTATCCAGCTCAGCAGTGAGCAGGGCTGGGTGGAGGGGCTCTTCCAGCTCTTCCCACACTTTATTTATGCATATGCTTTTACATGGAGTGAAATCTAACCCCTGGAGGTGTGCTAAAGGCTTTAAACACGTGCTCTGTTGGTCTACAGGTATTTTTGCCAGATATAAAAGGATTTTCAAGTGTTTTGCTCCCTGTGCTGCCTGTCAAGGAGGGAGGGCATCAATGGAGAGGAACACAGGGGGGCTTTTACTGGCAGCTGTGGGTCAAGTGTTTGCTCTTGTACTGAGCTAAGAGGGCTCCAAAAAATTGCTATTTTTTTGTTAATGTGATGTGTTTGGTTATCTGAGTGCCCCAGGACAGACACAACACACAGCAAAGTTGGTGAGATCTGAAATGTTGTGGGTGGACAGAAAGCAGGTGGGTTTGGGGGGAAAGGTGCAGAACAAGCACTTTGATGCCTCTGCAAACATCCCAATCCCCACCCTGATGCATTGGGCACCTGATGTCCCTTGTCCCATGGGGAAAGTGTTTGGTGCCACCACAACGGGCCCCATCTTCCTGGGGCTTGGCTGAGCCTGATCCCCATCCCAGGTTCCTCCAGACCAGCCCCTTCTCAGCCTCACCAGCTGCAGTGTTACATTTCAATCCTCTGTGAATCATTTCAAGACACGATGGCTTTTTTTTTATATATATATATATACTCTTCCCATTCATCTGCAAAGGTCTTTTTATTCCCCTTTTGTGCTGCCCGTGGATTTCCTTACACGGCAGTGCTTCCTTGGGGTGCAGCAGCTGGAGGGGGGAAAAAGGAAGCACTGAAAACACCCACTCGAAACCTAATGGGATCCAACTGCTTCCTCCCAGCAGGTTTGCTCCTTCCTTGCCCAGCAAAGCCCAGAAACCCCCCCAAACCCTGCTGCTCCCCCTGCCCACACCCAGCATCCCTGAGCCCCCTGGGGGGATGATGGAAACGCTGCTTCAGGCCAGTGTAAACACTTTCCCTTTTCCTGTGCAATGTCCTGCCCCCAGGCCTGGGGTCAGCAGGGAGTTGCCTCTTTCCCAGCCCCACAGGGCTGCTCTGAGCAGAGCAGGTCCCTCTGCCTGCGTGTCACCACCTCAGGTGAGACCCCACCAGTCGAAGCCAGCAGCTCAAACACTGCGGGTCTTGCACTGGAAATGGCCCTAAAATGCTCCAAAAAGCTGGTGGAGGGCATGGATCTCATCCCTGTGTGGTGCTGGGATTGTCCCATCCATGCCAGGTGCCTGCAGCAGGATCTTGGAAACCACCACGTTTGGTGGGATGAGTTGGGACATGCAGTGTCTGAGTGTTCACCCCAAAACCTACAACTGACTCTACAAACGCTGCTTCTTCATGATTCAGCCTCCAGTTGCTGCTCCTTCCTCTTTGGATACTGGATTTGAGCTTTTCCCAGTCCTTTTCCCTGCGTTTCCACAGCTCTGGACCTGAAGTCTTCCCTCCAGTGCCAGCTGAGGTGGTTGTATCAGATGAGGAAAGCCATAAATATTGAGAGGCCAGTGATGAAGCAGGGAAGTGGAACTGGCAGGAGGGGAGGGAGAGTCAGGGGGAGGCTGAGGATTCAGCCTTTTTTACTGGGGCCTCAGCAGAGCCCAATAGTTAATCATTAAAATATGCTTATGTGTAACTAATCTCTGCAGGACAATGAACTGAGAAATTATTTAATGCAATTTAAGTGGGTCATAGTAGTTGCTATAATAAGTGTGTCCCGAGCCAATGGGAGCCATCAGGCTCCTATAAAAGCGGGTGGGGAAGCAACAGCAGCTGGTGGGAAGAGATCACCAAAGACCCGATGCGTGTCCTGAGCTGCCTCTGGCCCTGCCGAGATCCTCCCAGTCTGCCCCAAATCGGGCTCCAGCTCCAGGCTGGGCCCTTCTCCACCCGTTGGTGATCCCTGTGGTGGTGGTGGATGCCGTGGGAAGGACGGGATCTGCCCAGAGCAGGCACCCAGTGCCCCTCAGCGCTGCCCACGGGGACCGGCGTCACCTGTTCGAGTTGAAAAGATGAAATCCAGCAGTGCCGTGAGTTGGGGGTCGCATCGCTCCGGTTGGGGGTGAGTGGGATGCTCTTCCACGAGTGGGTTGAGTCCGTGGCAGTGGCTGGTTTAGGTGGAATCCCGTTTGGAGCTGTGGGTTATCCCAGCATTATCCTGCGGGCGCTGCTGCTGGAGCCTCGCAGAGGGAATAGAGGGGTGGGGAATGAATGGGAGTGGATTTTAGTGGGCTTTAAATGAGAGGGACGATAACAGCCAGGCTGCCCCTGGCTCAGGTCCCACCCTCCTGCACACACCTTGGCTCCCAGTCCTCCTGCCAATCTTGGCTTTGGCCCTGAGGTTTGGATTGATGCACCAGGTGACATTGGTGAGCAGAGCTGAGACCCTTTGTCCCTGATATTGTTTGGATTGATGCACCAGGTGACATTGGCGAGCAGAGCTGAGACCCTCCAGCACAGCACTGGCCGTGGTTGGGAGGAAAATACATCTGCTGGAGGGAGAAGTGACACAGGAGCTTTCTGCCAGCCTCTTGCCTGCCTTAAAATACCCCAAGGAGGTGTTAAGTGCAGTTATTTCCAGCTCCAGGGTACAGGCATTTATTTCCCCAGCAATGCCAGTCCTTAAGCAGTAAATGCCAACATCTCCAGGCATCACATTCCTCCTGCTACTTGCTTTCTCTCCAGGCTTTCAGTTTAATAGTACTGAATCTGTCTCTTTTTGTGACTTTTCTGCCTTCTGCCCAATTTTAAGTGATACACAGATGATTCACCCCAAACCTCACATGAAATCAGCTTTCATCCCCCTTTTTCCTGCTTGCAAATAGGCCAGGGGGTGCAAGGAGTTTTGGATGTAATTGCTGCTGTGCCGGCCAGCTGCTCTCTGATCCAGAAAATAAAGAGCACAGCCTGTTTCCTGTTAAATTTTGATGGTTGCATCGGCTTACATTGTTTGTCTCGTGTTTTATGGCTTCCAAGCTGATGTTGCATTAAGCTGGCCGGAGTTTAGGCAAGAAATCAAATGCAGGCACTGGCAGGGTTCCCCAAACACATTCATGAGGGTTGATCCCACAGTCACATTGTCTTAGGCGCTGGAGGAGCTGTCCCAGTGCAGCCTCGCTGTGCCCTGGCCCTTTGCATCAGTGCTGTGCTGGCAAAAGGTGCTTGTTGGACAATTTGGGAGATTGGTTTGGTGGCTTTGAGGTGTCTCCTGACTTTCTCTTGACTCACTGAGCTTGTTTATCATCATATGTTCTTCCCCACCCTGTGAGAGCAGCTGGGTGGGAGCCCAGCAGGCAGCCAAGGCCACCCCACCAAGAACACAGACTGGGGCAGAAATTCATAAATCTATTTATATGTGTAAGTTTATAGAGCAGGAGATACAATCATAGAATAGATCAAGTTGCAAGAGACCCCTGAGGATCACTGAGTCCAATTCTCTGCTCCTCACCTCTACCTAAAACTAAACCATGTTACTTAGAGCACCAGCCCAGTGCTCCTTGAACCCTGATGGGCTTGGTGCCATCACCCCTTCCCTGGGGAGCCTCTTCCAGTGTGTCTGTGTGCATTATATATGTATATTACATATATATCATTGTATTTTAGGCAAAGCAGGATGAGTTCCTCACATCCCTGCACAGGCCATGCCATGGGGACTCTGTGCAGATGAACAGGACAGGGCTGATCTGAGGTGGCACATTGCAGATCTGCCAGCTCTCAGCATCTCAGTGGTTGCATCCACACACACAAAAAAGAAACCAAACCACCAAAGCCAACTGCTTCCTGTCCATCCCGGGTTAGCCAGAGGCTGCCTGAAGGAATTTCTGCCCAAAGGAGTGTTTGGAACCAAAAGGCCTGATCTAAGGACACAAACTTCCTGCTGGCCACATGAGTGAAGGAAGTTTCTTCCTTGATTTTACAAGCAATGTGTTGGCTGGGGAGTTCTGCCCTTGCCGCGCCAATTCTGGCAGGGAAAGCCTTGGTTTTTTCCCTTAGGAAAACAAGAAATAGAATATTCCTATGGGACTGAATGTGGGAGAATGTGCAGAAGGTAATAATGGGGAATACACTGACCGAATCTGACAGGTTCCCATGGCAATAGGTGGAAGAGCATCGAGCATTAACTGTGAATATCTATTGGTGTGTGTATTTGGAAATGATGTGCAGGGGGTCTTGAAGCCAGGAGAGGCTGAGTGACTCCTCATTTTGCTGTTTCTGTGCCCTCTCTCTCCATCACATCTCAAAAATTGCTGCTTGGATGGCTGGTCTCTCTTATTGATTTAAAAGTGCTGTTGCAGGGGGATAAGTTCATTATTTGCCTCTGCTGGGGCTATTTTGGGTTTCTTAAAGAAAAAAAAAAGGGATTTCCCTTTTGTGTACCAATTTCTTCACATAAAGGGGCAGAGTGTCAGCAGATTATTTCCTTGGTGTATTTTATTCTCCTCTGTACTGCTTTTTTAATTTAACATCTGTTTTCTGGTTGAGGGGGACGTTTATCCAGTGGGTAGAGCTGGGGACAGGGAGAAAGGAGGTCTGGATTTCACAGCTTGGCTACAATGAATTTATAGTTCTATATGGGATGGTTTTTGGTGGGTGAAGATTTCTGATGCCCTCACACCCTCAGGTTCTGCACTCCCATCACTCTAAGAAGTCTGACAAGTCCAGAACAGCCCCTGTGGAGGGAGAATTCAGGTTTAATTCAGTTTCTTTTAGCTGGCAAACCCAAGCTCAGCCATGCAGGAGGCAGGGGATGATGAAAACACTGCGTGTCTGGAACAAGGAACCGTGGTGGGGATGGGATTTAAATTCTGTCTTGTCTCATCTTTAACAGTGTGAATTTTAACATCACTTGTAGGAAACCCAAAGAAAAGGGCTGCACCACTTCCTTAGCAGCATTAGTGGTGTTCCTTCAGAGCTTTATGTCATTGTAAGGCTGTTTACACTCCTGTGGCCCCCTCCTCCTGACCATGGCACAGGGGTGTGTGACACCCACTGGGCACTCGTGCATTCCCAAACGCCTGTGCCTTGCACATGACAGAGATGCCAAAGGATTTAGAGGACAGGATATTTTTGTTTGCAGAGCTGCTGTGGCTGCAAGAGCCAAGTCCTGCAAGAGCAGCCAAGCTGGCCAACTTCTTCCAGAGAAACTCTCCCTGGACTGAGCCAGCTGCCCGGGCAGCAGCGATGGCACTGATGTCTCACTGCCATCATCCCAACCAGAGGATTTGAAAGGCTTTGATCCCTTGCAAGCAGAGCTCTGTGTCTTTGGCATTTGGGTTTTTTTATTTCTTTTTATTTAGAGGCTGGCATTTGTGAGCTGCTCTTTCACCTCCTTGTGCTGCTTTCCAGATGCATATGAGATAATTTCTTGTATCCTCAGCATTATAAATAAGCTGCTGGATATTTAGCTCGTTAAGTGGCCACCACACGTGGCAAAGCTTTACTAACTCAGGACTTGATCCTGCAAACCCCTGGGGATTTCCAGCTATTCAATCTTCAGGGGACAGGCCCCACAGGAAACACCTTATCCTTCTTCTCTTAAGGGTCAGCTGAGAGCATCACACATCACTCAAAGCAAATGCCTTCAGCAGTGTGGCTGTGAGACTTTAGAAAAGCTCCAGCTTAGCCAGTGTCTGTGATATTGGCTTCTATATGTTTTAAAATATATGTATATATATTTAAGGAAAGCCTAAAGAAGGGGGAGGAATTAGGCCTGCACACATCTGTCGTGCCACATCAGCAGCTGTGTGCGAGCCAAGGACACGGGAAGATGCCTATAGCTGCACAAGAGGAGAGTATTCCTCCTGCACCGTGCCTGGAAAAATCTCTGTTTATTGGATGGCTGGGGCTGCCTCCCAGCTGGAAAAACCTGAGGGCTCTGCAGCTCCAGGGGCTCTGACAGCTGGGGGAAAAATCTCCCCAGGAAATAAATGCATGCCTAAAACACCTCGCCTGCGAGAACAGGGATGAGAAGTGCCGGGAGATATTCCCACCCCAGGATTATTTCTCCAGACACACAGCAAAATCAATTCTCAGCTGTCGCATCTAGAAAGCAGCAGACACGAGATCAGGCAGGGTGTGTGCCATGTGTAACCAGATCCACGTCAGGCTTTGCCCTTCCGTGGGACTCTGGGCTGATTTTCAGGCTGATGCCCTTCCCGGCAGGTTGATGCAGCTACAGCCTGGGATGGGTGAAGAGCAGGACGAGTCCAAACCCTGCATGGCCATGGAGTCACTGCCTGGCAGCTCAGGGCAGAGCTGGAGGTAGAGGAGTGCTGCTTTCAGGCTGGCACAAGGACGATGCTGTGCCTGCAGTTCGGGTGGATCCCTGACAGCTGAGGCTTTTTGCAGGCAAACACCAAGAATGGCAGCTTTTTGGTCCCACAGGGATTCCCACGGCTCCATTTGGGTGGCTTTGGCTGTGGAACACAGATTGGAAGGCTCTGAAAAATGCCCAGCAGTGCCCCAGCCATGGGTGCAGGCACCAGGTCTGCTCCAGCATCCCCCGGGGCAAACTTTGCACGGCCACTGTCATCGGTACACGGGGCCAGAAAAATATCAGTAGCAGAGAAAAGCAGTAAAAATGAGTGTTCCTCTGGGAAATGCAAAGACAGACTTCAGCATCCTTCCAAGTTAACCTGTGTCCTCACTGGGTTCAGGGCTGACAGGTTTGCTCTGGTCCTGAGATGGACTGTGTAGGTGCAAGTTGTGATTCTGGGTGCAGAAACATCTATTCATCACAAACATCTCCTTCTCCTGCTGTGAGGGGAATGTCAGCTTAATGTCTTGTGGGACCTGTTTTCCCTAATCTCAGAGGCTTGTGATCACAGTTTCTGGATTTTCTCCTCCTCTGGGAATTCTCCCCTGAATGTCCAGGCTGAGGTTTTTGGCTTGTTCTGCACTTCCAGACACTGCTGGGTGCTGGGTGCCATCTGCCCCCATTGCTCCCCATCCTGCTGTGATGTGCAGCCAGGAGTGGGTTATTCCCATCCCCATCCCCTGCCTCAGGGGTCTGGAATCGCCCTCAGCCCAAGATCAGTTTAGGGATGTGGAGAGGGACACCCAAGGCACCCACCCAGGGCTTGAAGGCTGTGCTGATTTAATGGTTGGCAGTTGACTTTGTCAGTAAGGTGCTAAGTCCATCCTTCTTCCCCATGGTCAGAGGGCTGTTTGTTCATCCCCATAAAGGCACAGATAACAGGATTAACTTAAGCACATCTTTGACACAGAGCCAGCTAAGCACTTAGCAGGGTTGCTCAGGGGAGGGAAGGATGCCCAGCCCTGCTCTGGGCTGTGAGACAGCCCAGGGAACACGTGGGGCTGGGGTTTCTGAATTACTTCTACCCAGAGGCCAAATGAATTTCCCAGCCACACAGGACAAGCTGAAATCCAAGCCCGTTGCTTTGTGCTTTATCCTCTCAGTATCCTCCAAATCCCTCTGTCCCCTCAATTCCCTCTGTAAGGGCTCCATCAATGTACAGCCACCTACAAAGGAGGTAACAGGGAGATTTCTGGAGGCTGAAGTGGCAGCTGAGCCCCTTCATCCCTCCCTGGCTTTCAAATCCACCTTTAGTGAGCTTAGGGATGAAAGCCACAAGTACCAACCCTCCTCCAGCTCAGTGAAGGGGAGAACCTCCCTGTACAAGACAGCCAGCAAAAACTGGGTTGTGCAATTGCTGCTGAGGTATTCGAGGAAAAAGAATAAAATTTAACAGTTCTGACAAGAATTGCTTAAGCCAGCAAGCTCAGCTCTCCTTGCTCTGGGCTGGAGGAATGAGCTAGACAGAGCCAGAGGGAAATTCTTTGCATTCTTAGGATTGGGAAGGTGGAATTAAGGTAAAATACTCCTGGGTGAGGGCCAGGATATCTGGAGTAGTAAAGTTTCTTTTACTTTTAAATATCACATTAGAATTGAAGTCAGGAATACTTTTGGAGTGGAGCTGGTATCAGGAAAAGCATTGGATTGGAAGTCCAGAGAGGGGAAAAAAAGACTCATTTTTGCCTCTGAATGTGCCAGACCTCCAGCTAGCAGAGGTCAGGGCAGCAATGCTGGGGACTGTGCTCGCTCACATGCTGGCCCAGCAACTTGTTGATGTGGCAGGGAAGATGCTGCTCACGAGGCAGGCCTTGGTTTGGGTGTGAGGCAGCAAAATCTGTCACTGCAGCTGGAGTGTGACAGCCTGAACTGCCTGAGGCTGGGCAGGATGTGGCTGGCTCCTCCAGCCTGCCCTGGACCCCCAGCCTGGCTGGAGCACGGATTCAGCCACTGGGCAACCCTGTCCAGCTGGTCTCTGCCACAGAATGATGTGGAGAAAAAGTCTGGTTTATGTTGTGGCTCCCATTTGGACATAACACAGTAAAAAAGCTTAATGTAGGCTCCTAACCAGCACCAGCTTTCAGCACTCAGGGGTGCTCTTCCTTTGTCCCAGACATGCCATGTGGCACAGCTGGAACTTAAAGCACAGGAACAACAATAAACCGTGTCTGTGCTGAGGGAAAATTGGGCAAAAAGCAGGCAGAGCCACCAGGACCCTCCTCTGCTCCTCCTGGAGCTCTGCAGACCCTGAGCTGTGACCCTGCAGCACCTTCTGCTTTTTTCTTTATCCCGTGTGAGCAGCTGAGCCATGGTGAAGAGGATGAGGAGGAATGATTTGCAAGCTTCCAGGAACAGGAACAGGCCAACGAGGAAGAGCCAATGCAAATGTCAAAGATGAGCAATTAAGTGCCATCACTTCTCGTGGTGTTTATCCAGCAGCAGCAAGCAGGAGCTGAGCTCTGTGTGTACCCAGACGTTGCGTGATGCAATATTTGATGGGTTATTTGAGCTGTGGCTCCCGGGTGAACATTGATTAAAGGAGGGCCCAGCGTGGGGCACCAGTGCACACAGCAGCTCTGCCTGCTCCATACAGCAGTGTGGTGCTTTCCCCCTTCCCCGTGGAGAACAGCATTTTTCCCCCCCTGGAGGCACTGTTTGATTGCCACAGATTGGAAGGCTTTAAAAGGGGCGATCTGTGTGAGTCACAGTTAAAGCCATAAAAGAAAAACCAATAAAGCCATCTGAAAAGTGCTGTTTAATGGATTGAGGCAAACTTACTGGAAACAGGATACAGATTGTTTCATCTTTAAATTGTTAGTTCAAATCCAGCTGCATTTGGGAGCAAAGGCCATTTATTCCTCATCAATAGCTGTCAGGGAAGAGAAATGTGAAAGGGATTTTACCACCTGAAAGGAGCTGTTGGTTTTTCTGTGCTCCCAGCAGCTCTCTGAGTACATCTGAAAGCCTTGGGGTTGTTTGGTACTCTGGAAACTCAGTCCTTACAGGGCACAGCCTTTCATATAATGAAAATACTCATCATTGGTATCTGCTTACATGGAAAATATTTATTTTCATAGCAGTGAAAACACAAATGAGCTGCACTGTGTTCACCTCAGTGTAGCAGGAGCAGCACAAGAGCTCATCCGTGCCAGCTCTCCGGGCAGTTCAGTGTTGATGCCAACCATGGCCTGACAGGCTCATAAAAGTTTTATGACAGGCACTTTGCAAGGGCTCTGAGGCTCGAGGTAATGGGCTGTGATTAATTCCCCCATCCAGTGGTGTCTCTGTCAGCTCCAGCCCCATCCCAGGATGATGGCAAAGCCCAGCTGGTTGTCACCCCAGCCATGAGGGATTTGTACCATCCCTCTGGGAGACAGGACAATGAGTCAGACCTGATCTGAAGGATTTGGGGATTAAAAGGGGATGTTCTCCCACATGGTGGTTTCCATCCTTTTTATACCAAGGCCTCGCTGCTGGTGCTGTCCCCCAGCCCTGTGCTGGGCTGCCCCACTGCAGGGATGGCAGAGGGGATGTGCCAGCCACAGGAGGATTTGGGACACAGGGGGCAAAGAGCACAAACATCTGTTGTGGATGAGCAGGGATGAGTGTCCTTTACACTGCTCATTGCAGAGGTGGCTTTTCCTGAACTGAATTTTGAAATTTTAAATCCATTTGGTTGGGGTTCTTTTCCCCATTTGGCAAGCAACACAAATCTGGGGAACGTCCCATGGGATTGTTCCCCTTGATATGACCCTGCAGCAGCACTGCCATTTCCCCAGGGTGTTTGCAAACACTGACGGCGGCTGGGCCAGAGCTCCTGTACGCAAAGAAGAAATATGTTTTCACTTTGATTTAGCTTTTACGTACCACTGCGTTAACATTAACAAGTCCGAGTCAACCTGTTTTCCTGCTCTTGAGGAACAAAAGCTGGCTTTCTGCAAGGAGCCCTGAGAAGGGAGTGGCTGGCATGGCCTCGGGCCCCTCTTTGCTAGAGGTGAGTCTCCTCCTAGAGCTCCACTGGCAGGGGCAGAGCCCTGCTGCGGCTCATCCTCACTGCTTGCCTGGCCAGTTCCCCCGGCCGTGGCTGCCGGGAGCTGGCAGATGTGCCAGCAGCTGGCGCAGCCTGCTCTTCCAGGCGTTCGCACAGTGGCACACGTGGAGGGCACATGGCACTGCCGCAGCCCAGCTGTGTGACCCGGGGCACACCCGAGCTCCGAGCCGGTAAAGCGGCCACAATTCCCCTCAATGTACGGCGCGGTTGGACCGGAACTGCACCCAAACCGTCAGCCCGGGACGGTGTGTTTGGGCTGGTTTGTGAACGCCGATCCAGCGCTCGGGAACGAGAACCGGCCTCTCTCCTCCGGCAGCGCGGGGGGTCCCGCGGCGAGAGCCGTGACGGGCTCCCGGCTGGCGGCATCTGTGTGGCACATCTGGCCAGATGCCGCCGCACCGGGGGGGGGCAGGGCTCCTCCAGACGCTCACGTGGCGGCGCCGCCGGCCGGCCCAGATGTGCGCTCCCAGATGTGCCCGCCCAGCTGTGCCCGCCGGCCCAAATGTGCCCCAGCTGTGCCCGCCCGCCCAGATGTTCGCTCCCAGATGTGCCCGCCCAGCTGTGCCCGCCGGCCCAAATGTGCCCCCAGCTGTGCCCGCCCGCCCAGATGTGCACCCCCACATGTGCCCGCCCAGATATACCCTCCAGATGTGCCCGCCCAGATGTCCCCGCCCCAGATGCGCCCGCCCCAGAGGTGCACGCCCGCTCCAGATGTGCGCCCCAGATGTGCTCGCCCGCCCCAGATGTGCCCGCCCAGATGTGCCCCCCAGCTGTTCCTCCCGCCCGTGGGGGGGTTAACGGCCACGCCCCCTCCGCTGTCAATCACCGGCGCCGGCCCAATCACGTGCCGCGACACATCGAGGCCCGCGACCAATCAGGGCGTGGCTGTGATCGCCATGGCAGCCGCGGGCGCGCGGCTGAGGGAGGCGGCGGCGCGCGCGGAGCTAGAGCCGGTCCCTGTCGCGGTCCCTGTCCCGGTTCCTGTCGCGATCCCTGTCGCGATCCCGGCGCCGGCCCCCGCGCTCTGCGATGGTGCCCGAGGGGAGCCGCGGCCGAGGAGGGGCAGCGGCGGCGCTGCCGC
>JAWWMP010000050.1:5616040-5658691 GCA_035047865.1 Dendrocincla tyrannina | reverse complement strand
GCGCGGCTCCAGCCCGGCGCGGGGCCGGCGGGGGCAGCAGCAGCAGCAGCAGCGCAGGTGAGGGCGGGGCCGTGAGGGCCGCGCACCTGAGGGGGCCGGGACTGGGAGTGGGGCTGGGGCTGGGAGTGGGGCTGGGACGGGGACTGGGACTGGGACTGGGGCTGGGGCTGGGACTGGGACTGGGACTGGGACTGGGACTGGGACTGGGGCTGGGGCTGGGACGGGGACCGGGGCTGGGACTGGGAGTGGGGCTGGGGCTGGGACTGGGGCTGGGACCAGGGCCGGGACTGGGACTGGGGCCGGGGCTGTCCCCGGAGCCGCCGCTGCCCCTCCTGCCCCGCCGGTGCCGGCCGGGCCGCGGCCCGAGGCGCGCTGGGCGCGGTGGGAGCGGGGCCGGGTCGGTGCCCGCCGCCCCCGGGCAGTGCAGCCCCCCGGCATGAGCGCAGGGCCCGGGCGCTGCTGCTGCTGCTCCCCGCGGGTCCCTGCACGGGGGACATCCCAAAGTTTCCGTCGGGGCGGGAGGACTCGCTCGGGGAGCGCTCCCGGTGCTTTTGTTCGGGGCTCCTCCGGGAAGGGCAGGGGGGCACCGGGCCGTGCTGGCTTTAGGCTTTATACTTTATTCTTTATACCTGCAAATACCGCGTGTCACAGCCGTGGGCTGGGGTGGCTTGGAAGGCACCCTACAGCCCATCGCGTTCCAGCCCTTTTATACGTTATACTTTATACTTATAACCTTTATACGTTATACTTTATACTTGCAAATACAGCGTGTCACAGCCACGGAGCCGTGGGCTGAGGTGGGTTGGAAGACACCCTAAAACCCATCGCGTTCCAGCCCCTTTATGTGTTATACTTTATACCTGCAAATACAGCGTGTCACAGCCACGGAGCCGTGGGCTGAGGTGGCTTGGATTGGAAGGCACTCTAAAGCCCATCGCGTTCCAGCCCCCTGCCAGGGGCAGGGACACCTTCACCTACTCCAGGTCGCCCCAAGCCCCGTGGGTTTTGTGGCTTTACGGCTGGAGATTTGACCTGAAGCTCGGCTGGGTTTGCTGCTGGCGTTTGTTGCTGTGAGAGTGCTGTGCAGGGTTTGGGAGGTGTGTTATCTCTTCGGCGTTATTAATTCGGGTCTCTGCAGCGCCCTGCGTGTAACGGGGTGCTGAAATCCCTCTGCGGAGCCACAGCACACGCAGAAGGGCACGGAACGGTAGCTCTGCTGCTCTTGGTGTCCCACTGGCTTTTTTTTTGCATCTTTTTTCCTCTCTGTGTGACTTTAAAGAGCTCGAAGCCTCTGTGTGTTGCCAATAAAATTCCTTTTGTTGAGTTGTTCTCAGGCAGTAACTGTAGAACTTAACGATGTTTATTCTTGCATAACCGGAAGCATGTTGGTAATTTTTTTGGCCATTCTAGATGTAAATCCAGATAATTTGCTGAATATATTATACATGTAAGTAGAGCAGACCGTATGGGCTTATTTTCTCTGATTTGAAGCAGAACTTTTTAATCAGCTGTACTTTTATCTCATTTTAGAGGTCTTAAATGTTGAGAAACCCAAAAATGTTGCATTTTGAGTGCTTTGGTAACCTTATTGGCTGTTTTGGATCTGGTGTGTTTTTTTCTAATGCTTTTTAAGGAAACCTTTAAGTGTTGCTAAGTTCAGAAGGACCAACACTTCTGAATTTCTGTTTACACACAGTATTTATTCATGTGTGTATCTGTTTGTCTAGTGGAGGATTATGAAGAAAGCTGTTTTTCGGGGGGGGGAATAACAGGGAACAGTAGAGTGTGCAGCTTTCTTTATCTTTTCTCTATTGATTATGTGATGGAAATGCATAAATATAAGCCCATAAGCTTTGTTCTATCATTCTAGTTGTGAAACTGCTCCTCAGGAAGACTGACTTCACTGGGTCACATTGGCTGTCCTTCAGCCCAGGTGCTTTCTGCCACTGGTCAGTTCTTTGGGGGCTCCTTCATCTCTTTGGGGGGGTGAATAGAAATTGCTGTCTATTTTATCACCCTGTTTTCCTATATGACTAATGAGAGGAGCAATCTGGGGGAAACAGCTGCAGGGCTGGAGAGCCACGATGACTTAAAAAGCTAAAGATGGACTTGCTACTCAAGGCTTCTTGAGCTTTATTTTTAGCTTTTGAGAATTTTGCTTGGGATTTGCTTCCTTGTGCTGTTCTGTGACTGGTAGTATTAGGTATCCAGTCTTTGGGGGAATCATTAAGGTGATTGTGCAAATGCTGCTTTGAAGGGATGAAAATGTTTCCTGAATACTCCAATTATTTTTGGAACAGTTTTCTAAATGAGGCTGTGATGGTTTGGATGGCTGCTTGAAGTGGTGATCTGTGAATATTTCAGTCGTGTTCCCTGGGGTTGTGCTATACCATTATCATGTAACTGTTGGCTGTCCTATGCAATCTTCTTTGTGGTGAACACACACAACCAACCAGAAGCAAACCAGTTCTTTGAAGGAAAGGCTTTAGGGAATTCCTTTCTTTAGCTTTCATTAAGGAATGCTGACAGACTTAACACTGTGTGCAACTTGGACCCTTTGACCAGCTTAATAGAGAATTTCCTCTGAGAAATACGTATCCTTTCCAGTTCTCCAGATGTGTATTATTTCAAAGATGATTCTTGAGAATTCCCAGTATTTGCTGCCTTTCCAGTATTTATTTCTACAGAGGAAAAGTGAAGGTGCAGTAAGAGGTAGGGAAAATACTGATATGGTTGACATTTGCTTCTTTATATCCTAACAGCATTTTTATTTCTTCTACAAGAGCAGAGAGTGACAATGGATAACAACAGTTTAGGTTGTTGTTCCCTTCAGCTTGGCTACCTTACCACTGTAAAATGAATTTCCTTTGCACATTTATACCACAAGCTTTGGGTGTAGTAGTCAGACTGCATCAGAATCTTGTATTTCTGGAGTGTATCTTGGAGTCTGCTGCAGGGAGCCTTGGGAGGGGAGGGGGTGTCAGGCAGGCCTTTGAAATTTTTCAGAGTTTTAGACTTAAAACAAACAAAAAAAGTGTAGATTCAAGGGAATGCAAATGTGTGAACAATATTTCTATGGTTTCTACAGTGTGAACTATAGAGGGAAGTTGTTCCCTGCACTTGGGCAGCTGCAGGAACAAGAAATACCCCACAAAAATCTGAGCTGTACTACCACACTTGCCCTTCCCAGAAGATGATTCTGTTACCAGGATCTGAGCCAGAAGTTCAAGGCATGGAGGCAGAGGACAAGCTAATCACTGAAAAATGCTTTTTATATATGCAAGGTTGGAATTTTTGAGATGGATAATGCCTGTGTTGCTGCCCTCTCATTTTAGCCTTGGAAAAAGCTGCTGGATGAACATGAGAAGGGAGGTGGTCCCTTTCCAGCCTCCAAAGTGAAAGTCTGAGCTCTACAGCTCGAGTTAATGGGTGGTAAAGGATCATCTTTCTTTCCTCTGGCAGGGAATGCTTTAAACAACAACAAGACCCAAACTGTATTAACATAAAATACAAATGAATGACTTGCCTCTTGACTAAGCTAAAAATCTTCAACATTTTTTGGATGAACTTGAGGGAAAAGGTCTTGACCTGCTGCATGTAGGGGGAGGGAAGGAGAATTAATGTGTGCAGAAGAAGGAAACAAAGCAGTTGGTTTTGCTTTGCTAACATCATCTTGTGTCTGACTCATAGGCCTGACTTTTCTGGGCATAAAATTCACTTACATACAATTCTGCTTGGCTGCACTTTCTTGTGATGAAACTTGTTGATCCTAATTCCCTTTTTTTTTTTTTTTGAGTTACACTTAAATTTTTCTGGGAGTTCTTTCTAGCCATTTCAAACTTGCTGCCAAAGGCCTCTCTACCACTGTAGTCATCTGCAACTTCCTCAGCTTATGACTGTGTTGTGTGTAGGGGGGTTGTGTTTGGTTTTCTTGGGTGATTGTGGGTTTTGTTTGGTTACTTTCGGGGTGTTTTTATTAAAAAGTTGTCTGTGCTGGGAGGGTGAGTGGCACTTTGCTCTCCTCAGGCAGGTAAAAACGCCACAATATTTCAAAGCTGTGCTTAAATGCTGACAAGGGTTTGCTGATTGCCTTGCTGTGATTGTTAAATGCTCCCAGTTTAGTTGCTGTTAACGGCAGAGCATTAATAACTTTTACAATCCTTCAGGTTGACAGATGTGCTCCAGAGCACTTACTCATGGGGAGGAGGGGAAGGTGGGGTTTGTTTGCAGGCTGCTAGAAGGGCAGTAACTTCCATATGTCATCTTTATCCCAGAGAGCTTTCCTTGTAACTTCAGGCACAGGAGGGAGTTTGCTGGCTTGTGGAATAGATTAATTTGCTGAGAGGAGCTGTTTCTGACCACTCCTCTCTTGGTTTCCCTGGTTTTGCCACAGTCCAGTGCTCCAGGTATTGCTTCCAGGCCAAAAACCAGTACAGAAGGTTGTAGGAGAGTTTAATGCTGGTTTTTATGGTCTTTAGCATCTTTGAACTTACCATAAAAAGTTCCAGCATCCAATGAAAGTATTTGTGGTTGATTGATGCGGGGGTGTTGTCCCATGGGTGGGGTTTTGGTGGTGTAGGTGAGGGATCAATACTGGCAGCACTTTAGGAAACCAACTCACAGGCTACAAGGCTCATTTGAATTCCCAGCTGGAATTGTGCCCAGGGTGAGTCCTCATTCTGCTTTACCCAACCTGTGAATTGAGGCTTCCCTCCACAGCTGCTTGGTGGGAAAGCTGGGGTTGGTTTTGTTCTGGCTTTGAGTGATATTCCATTATAAATGATCAGAGGAAAACAGTGTTGTTACTTTTTGCTCCAGTGATCATTTACTTTAGGGGAACGTTACTGATTTCAAGGAGTAGTTTTTAGTTTGGAAGATGGAGATTTTTGTGGCAAGCTTGGTTGGGTTTTGTCTTTTTGGTTTTTTCCCCCTGAGGAAATTAATTTTATGGAATTTACTCAAACTGAGTAATGTTAGGGATTGTATGGAGTGTAAATATTTGCAGGTCTTCTGTGCTCTGGTAAAATACTGTTTGTTGTGTTAACTCTTCTCTCCGATGAGTACTGACTTTTAACTAAATATTTACTGTATCTAAAGAATTTAAAGAGATTTTGTGTACTGTTTGCTAGTTTTAAGCACAACAGTTTCCCCTTCCCTAAGTGTAACTTAGGTTCTGCATACTAAATCTTTCAGAAGAGAAACTTTTGGATTTTTGGTGCTATGGAAGTATCAACTTCATGATTGATTTTTTTTCTTTCTTTTTGAGCATTGTTCAGATGATCTCCACTTAAGTTTTCGGGAATTTGGAGGTTTTTTATTATTCAGATATTAAAAGTACAGTTAAAGCCAGCTGTTCAGCAAGGAGAGGTACGTAAGTAGAATGAAACCTGTTACAGAAGATGAATTGTTTCTAAGAACCATGTTCTGGCCAGAGAGTGTGGGGAGCTCCTTGGCTGTTTTACAGAAAAAAAAGAAGTGAATTAATCTTGAAGTTACATCTCCAGTTTAATTTTGGTAACAAAGACTGGGAGCTGAGTTTTGAGTGCAGCATTGTGACAGCTGTTGATTGGAATAAGCTCTGTTAGTGTGAAGGGGCAGGATGTTCTCTTGCAGGTTGGCAACTGGATCTCTTGGATGTGCCACCAGAGAAGAAAAATTACTGCTGTGACAGATGCCTGCAGGAGGAATTCCTTCCTTGCTTCCTTCCTCCCTTGCACTGCTGTGGTGCTGAGTGGGAATTCTGGCCTCTCTGCCTGTCTGTGTGGCTGCACAGCCTCATGAAACAGGGACTGTGGAGTGCCGGAGGGCAGGGTGGCAGAGCCTGGTGCAAATCCTGACTGCACAGTTTCTGAGCTAGGGACTGGATTTGCATGCAGGAAAAAGTTAAGTGGATAATGCCCTGCAGAGAGTAGGCACAAGGGTGTTCTTCCTTCAGGGAGTGGGTTGTGTGTTGCTCACAGAGATGGAAAACCCTGGAGGAAGGCAGTCATTTGAAGTGCTGGCGGCACCTCAGTGTGTGGAGCTCCTCACAGTTAAGTGTCTGTGATTGATACTGCTCAGTGAGCTATTTCAGCTGCACAGCCAGCTCTTCCTTAAAATTCAATTAGAGCACTACTTCTGTTTGGATTTGGAGAGGAAGAGTCAGTTTCCAGCCTATCTTATCTGAAAGCCAAAGCAGTTGGACTGCAGAATACAGGTAAAATGACTGTCTGTACATTAACTGTGATGATCAGAAAAAGTAAAGATATGGGTTGGCAAGAGCAGATGGAATCATTGAGGCAGCAGAGCAGCAGATTTGTGTAAGCCAGTGTTGGATGTAACTCCCTAGTGTTCACTGGAAGACTGGCAGGCACGTTCTTAATCCTTCTTGTAATTGTCTACACTAGAATTCAGCAGACAGACAATTCAATCTTTTGTTTCTATCTGCAAGTTTAATTCAGGCTCTGATGCATGTCCAGAAATTGTCTAATACAATCTTTGTTTTTCTTCTTGTTTGTAAAGAAGAAAATGACTTTTGAATAATGTGATTCTAAGAAACTGAACTGCAAAAAAATAAATGGGTTTATTTTCCATATCTTGGGGTTTCAACCTTAACCTCATCTCATTGCAGCTTGGAAAAATAATTTCTGTGTTGATTTATTGTAGTAGTTCTTAACAATGTTCTAATTTTTTCTTTTTTTGAATTTTTGACAGACCCTAACTTATTTTGGAGGATTCCCATGGCACGTGAACTAGTAGATAATTCAAAATAGAAAGTCTTGTTATTTTGAGGTGACAGTCTTTACCAAAATGGTTGGAAAACTGAAGCAGAACTTGCTGCTGGCGTGCCTGGTGATCAGCTCGGTGACAGTGTTTTACCTGGGCCAGCACGCCATGGAGTGTCACCACCGCATCGAGGAGCGCAGCCAGCCCCTCAGGGTGGAGAGCCTGAGGAGCACCGTGAGAACTTCTCCCAGTGGGAACACAACCAAAAGCTTGGCCTACAACAAGGACATGCCTTTGATATTTATTGGGGGGGTACCTCGCAGCGGCACCACCTTGATGCGGGCCATGCTGGACGCGCACCCCGATATCCGCTGCGGGGAGGAGACCAGGGTGATCCCGCGGATCCTGGCAGTGAAGCAGATGTGGGCCAGGTCAAGCAAGGAGAAGATCCGTCTGGATGAGGCTGGAGTCACGGATGAGGTTCTGGACTCGGCCATGCAAGCGTTTCTCTTGGAAATCATCGTGAAGCACGGCGAGCCGGCCCCCTATCTGTGTAACAAAGATCCTTTTGCTTTAAAATCCTTAACTTATCTTGCCAGGATTTTCCCCAATGCCAAGTTTCTTCTCATGGTACGGGATGGCCGTGCGTCTGTGCACTCCATGATATCCAGAAAAGTCACAATAGCTGGGTTTGATCTGAACAGCTACAGGGACTGCTTGACCAAGTGGAATCGTGCTATAGAGACCATGTATAACCAGTGCATGGAGGTTGGCTTTGAAAGGTGTATGCTGGTGCACTACGAACAGCTCGTGTTGCATCCTGAAAGGTGGATGAGAACTCTCCTCAAGTTTCTCCACATCCCATGGAACCAAGCAGTGCTGCACCATGAGGAGATGATTGGAAAAGCAGGGGGTGTTTCTCTTTCAAAGTGAGTATGAACGTTTCTCCTTTACCCTGTATTGTTCTTAGAGATGAAATAGTGCTAGTCATGACTTGGTTTCAGTTTTTATATATCTGATGATGCCTCAGGAAGCTGATTTATGATGCATCTGGAAAATAGGGGTTGTTAACTAACAATTTGCAATCTGATTGGTTCCACTGAACAGCTGTCTCACTAACATGTGCCATATGAACAAACTTGCTCAAGGCTAACTGGAATTTGGATGTCTAGTATCAGTCTTACCTCCACTATAGCTTTGCTCTTCTCTGTGCCCCCAAACAAACCTGAACTCTTTTATCTAGACTGGTGTTCCCCATCCCAGCAAGATCACCCATTTGATTTGAGAAACAATATTGTTGTCAATGCAAGAATGGCCTTTGAGTTGTGTTTGCCAAGAGGAGACTCTTCCAGGAAAGTTGAGAAGCTGTTCCAACAGAATAGAAAGCAGAGCTGGCCTGCTTTTCTCTTGGCAAGTGCTCCGAAAAGGACAAGCATTTTGATGAAAATTAACCTTGTTGTAAGCAAAGCTCTCTGCATTCTGTCAAACCATCTGTGCACCTGATTCAGCTGCTTTCACAAAGCAACCCAACTCTGCTTAGAAAACCTAGATGGGTACTGTGGAAAGAAGATCTGATTAATTCTCTAGTTAACCCACTCTGGTTTCTTTGCCCCTATTTGCAGCTGAACAACTGAAATGCAGACGCTGGCTCATCTTCACAGTAAGAGGGAAAGGTGTCCAAGTTTGACTCTCTGGTTTTGCTGTGGCAGATAAATCTACCAGGTTGCCTTTAAGTTTTGAAAATATTGATTAAAAAGCCCTATTCCAGCAGCAAGGCATGTCCAGTTAGATTATTTAGCTTCTGGTTTTGGAATATTCCTGTCTGGCCAAGTGCTTCTGAGAAAGAGCACTTGCCCAGCAAGCAGGGGAGGCTGGGTAGAGACATGGCAGACTGATACAGAGAGTGTATTTTTTAAAAAAACCCTGCAGTTTTGAGCAATAAAAGTTGGGAGATTTTCTTTATAATGCCTAGGAACATTTAGGAGTTGTATATTTACAGTCTGGAGGTTTCACATCACCATTCCCACTGAAGAAACAGCCACCACCACTGTGTTCCCAGAGCTATCAGGAAGGGATCTCACCCCTTTTTTGGCAGTATTGTTTGTTAGCAGATTGGAACCCTCTGGAAATGTTAACCTGAAGCAGTGAGTGTTGTACCTCCCTGGAAGATGATCTGCTTGGGAACTTCTCTGGAGTTACCTGGGGTTTGTGGCTTCTTCAGAGGCAGCTGGGGGGGGTGACTTACTTTTATTGATGTAAATGGGTGGCTGCCAAGTTTTGTTAAGAGTCCTGTAAAAAATAACTATGCCTAATGGCATTTCTAGTAAAATATTGCTCCCTTATAGCTTCCAGATTAGTGTTTTTAAAAATTAATGGACCTTTATATTATACAAATCAGTAATCTTCCTGAATTCATAGAGTCTCCAGTAATATTTCTTGCTGAATTTGGTAGAATGGGTTGTGAGGAGTTGAGAATATTTGTTGATGTTTCTAAAAGTTAAGAAAATGGATTGTTCACAGTAAAATGTTGCTTGATGTTTATTTTTTAGTGAAACCTTCCAACTTAAGACAAACGAGTAAGAATGTGTTCTTGTGACCCTCAATTCAGTCTGTTCACAGAATTCTTTATGCTTTTATTATCTCTCATGAGATGATATATGAAAGTAATTTCTTACTTCAGAAGGCTCTGGCAACAGTGGAAAAAGAATGAGTTATTAGTGTTATGCCTGTGGTGGGTTTTATCTAATCAAATACCCTTGCAGTAGGTGGTGAGATTTGTTTTTCAGTTACAAGAGACCTTTATGATTTGATAATGATTTCAGTGACTCAGTCTCTTGAGGGCTGCAGGAAAACCAGTGAATATGAAAGCCTTGAACTTAGATGTCTGTGTTGTGTAATGATATGAGGCCTGTTGAAATTGTGCAGGGGGAGCTTGAGATTCCCCAGTCTCATGTCCTTGTACCAGTTAAAACCTGCTGGGTTTGGCCTCTCCAGCCCCAAGCTGGGTCCTCGAGCAGAGCAGGGGTAAGTGCCCAGCAGAATTCCTCTTTGAAGACATGCTTGGTCGGTAGTTTACTGAAAACTTGAAAGTCTGCCACAGCTTATCACATTCTGACAGCTGAACAGAATTCACCTCCTGTTAGTTTTCCTTCTCTCAAGTTGCCTTTGGCTTGTTCTCAGCTGCAGCCCAGTTCTTTATGGCTTTGGGGGGTGTGGCTGTTACATTCTGGATCAGGTTCTGACCAACATTGTTCTTTTCTGACTTCTTTCAGCTGAAACAACAGAATCTGCAGCAGGAGAGCTCCATATTCTGCTTAGTAGCATTCTCCCACCTCACTTTCCAAAGGGACAGTGCTGAAGATCAGACATAATCTAAGGAAATTCAGAATGCTGCTGTCTGCTGCAACTCTGTCTTCTCACAGAGCTTTATTTTACCAAGTGCTTCAGGCTCTTTAATAATAGAATATTAAAAGCAGAACACTCCAATATATTGCAGGTTTTCCTGACAGGAGGAGGATATCACCAATACCAAATCACCTCTACTGAAATGTGATGTTCATTTAGACAATGCCACCCCACAGGCCTGGCCTGCGTAGTGGGGAGCAGCATGAAAATCTGGATAAAATTAGTTCCCTAGTTGTCAGCAAGGTATTAGGTAAGGTAAAAAACCTCTGAAATCAGAGGATGAACTGTTATAATCTGCAAAGGCTGTGGTACCGTGTAAAGACCTATGAAAACAAGCAGAGACACCTGCCTTAATCATCTTTCACTCACCTTTAAGACTGGCAGATCTTTTAGGCAGGCTCAGCATCCATTCCAGAGGCCTGATGCAGGTCCAGCATCAGATGCCTGCAGGTGTTTTAATTGTTGGAGGCTTTTTTGAAATGAAATCTGACAAGAGTTTGTTGTCTTGAAATATTCAGAAACATTTTGAGAAAGAGATCCCAGTATCACTAAAAGACCTTTATGACTCTGCCATTACCTGCTGTCAGAAAGTAAATGCTTCAGAATGTATTTTTCACTCATTTGAAATCAAAATTAACTCTGTCAAGTGAAATCTCTGGCAGATGGAACGAGGCTGCAGACCAGTGTAAGATGTTTCCTTATTTCTTATTAAAAGTGTGCATGCAGGTTGTTTCTCTTCCAGAGATGAGCCACCCCTGGATTGCAGAATTCTTCCAGCAGGGAGCTGACTCTACTTTTCTCTTATTGCAAACTCAGAAACTCCTATGCATTACTCTGTCAATAACAATATTAGATACCAAACAGCCTGGATTCAAGATTCTGACTTCATTTGTTCCCGTGGCTGCTTGATTTGAGGAAACTTTTGGCTCTTTACCCTTCTCCTCTGCATGTGTTTAGCAATCCCTGCTTTTTCTGTTGCTGCTGCAGCCCTTCCCTCACTTATTCTCTTGCATTAGGATTTTTGCCCCTAATTTTGACTTTGATCCAGCTGCAAGAAGACACACTGCAAGGGCTATAGGGATGTGCACCCCAGCATTTGTAGTTGGTGTGAAACCTTCTGTGGTTTGAAGTCATTGCCAGCGTTGCTGTTGGAGGAATGTGCTATGGCTGGACTACATGCTATAACTAGTATTGTTAATAGAGCTCTGGCATTTGCCTCCTAAGTGGAAGCAGCTGTGCTGACCACTGATGCAAAGAAATGTCAACCCTTTTATAGCAAATTTTATTAGGCTTATTATGGAAACAGCTGTCTAGGCAAAATTACTTCAGAATACACTATATTTAATACATACCTTTCATTTGATTCTGGTACAGATGCAGAGTTACTTGGGGCTAGTCCTGTGATCTGTGCTACCAGCTGCTTTCAGAGCTGAAGCTCCTGCTGGGCTGTGGCAGAGGAGCCTGGAATCCCTGACCAGGCAGCATTTCCCACACTAACCAAATTTGCCAAGACTTGCTGTGTCTCCTGGTTCTGCTGTTTGGAGTTTGGAGTGTTCCTTTCCCACAGCCCTCAGAAGTTCTTTATCTGAAGAGCCTTTCCCATGAATCTCCCTACTTTTCTTCTCCCTTTAACTGAAGGGACAGAAGAGGTTTAAACAGAGCAAATGGAGTAGTGTGTGTTTGAGTTGGTGCCTGGGAGCAGCTGAATGTGGTCCCTGCTTATCTCTTCCCTGCTCTTAATCACCAGGAAGTGTTTCATGCTGAGGGTATTGTCACCAAAATGACACTGGGGGCAAAACACACACATTTCAAATGTGCTTTTCCTTCAGGATGAGGTACCCATATATGTACAAATTTAGGTCTAAATTGATGTGTTGCACCCACTGTTTTGGTGTTGCAGTAAGGTATTAGACAAGCCCATTGCTTGGTTCTCAGTCCTTATTTGAAATGGTCAAATCAATCTGCAGTTTTGGTGAAGGGATTTTGGCCTTGGCTGGCTTGGTTTGAGGACCATAAATTTTACATTTTTCAAACACCTAGTGATAATTTTCCCCTGAGGCTCCCAGCTTTGGCCTCTGCCTTGCTACTTGGAACTTCTGAAACTCAACTCTTAACAGCTGGGGGTTTTTTTGCTAATTTGATACTCATCTTCTAATTAGAAAGATCAAAAAGGCAGTGCCCAGACTTTTTAAGTTTCTCTTTGTGATCTCAGGCCAGTGGCCTCCAGGAAGGCTGAAATTCTGTTGCAACTCCCTGATCTCAAAATCCCATTCTGAGTTACTGATAATGGCTGAAGTGAGTAAGGCTGGAGATTCTGGGTCTTGTTTGACAGGTGTTTTTTTGTTTGTCAGGCCCTTCCTCCTCAGCTCCCATTAAACACCTTTTGCAGTAACCTGAAGGCCCTGCTTGCCAAGGGAGTTTCTCCATGGGTGACCCTTTCCCTGTCTCGTTTATTCTTTGTTGATTGTGTTTAAAGTACTTGAGTTACTGACCTTCCAGCCCTGTATGACTAATTTCCTTCCTCTGTCCTGGAAGAATTTTAGTTATGATGATGAGTAAAAAAGAGGAACAAGGGTGTTAAGATCAAATTGATTTAATGTGTGGCTGACAAGCACAGGTTGTTATTTAAGGCTCTTATTCTCAGTGCAATGCCCCTGTGAATGGGTTGCCTCTTGCTGTTGCTTTAATGTTGCTCTGCACAACGATTCTTCAGCCTCTTCTTGGACTCATGGGGTTAATTGGATAACTGTAATCAAACCTCTTCCTCTTGTAAGCTGACTGATGTCAGTCTTGAGAGCAATTTAACTTCAGGCTTCTGGACTCAGAAACTATTGTACGTCAGGAAATTTCTGTGTGTTTTTCTCTGATGTTTCCTCACCTTTTGCCTGCTGAATAACCAAAGAATTAGCTGCTTGAAAATTAATTTGAATCTCAGTGTTCTCATTCGTTATCCTGTGTAGACGAGGTACTGCTGTTGCACTTTGTGCTGTTACTTTCAAGCATAACAATTTCATTTTCTGAGTGGAAGAGCTTTTTGAACTCAAAATTCTTTATGATGCAAACAAGGCCTGGGAAGGGCAGTAGTTCCAAGTGGATGAGAGGTGTGTGCTCAGGTTTGAGGCAGGTGTAGTCAACCAGCAGCAACTGCTGATATTCATTGCAGTGCAGACACAAATATTCCTGTAGGCAACTTTATATATACAGATGATGTCCAAACTGCATGTGAGCTCTTTCTGAGTGTTTTAAATTTTCCAGAGGAAAAACTCAAAGAGTTTTCAATTCCCCAGCCTGTTCTGAGTCCTGCTGGCCTGTTCCAGATATAAACACAGTAAAGAAGTTGTAGGGTTTATAATCTAAAAGAAGCAAGTAATGTGTGAGAACAAAGCAGTGCCAGATTTCTTCCCTTGGAAAAAAAAAACAACAAAAACACACAAAACTAGAGCCAGAATGAAAATTGTATTAGGACTGTTGATTAAATGACAGCTGTTTTCTTTGACACTGCTGTGATTGTGCACTTGCCTTTAAGAACTGTGGAATGACCAAACAAACCACTTAAAGGAATGGTTATGAAAAATATTACTGTAGCCTGTACCTTTCTGTCAAGTCTCAGGTCTCTCTGTTATTAAACAAAGAAAAAACAAGTCATGGGCATGGGAAGAAATGGCACATGTATCTTAATTTAAATACAACTTTTAAGAGCATTTGAGACAATTAAACAGCAAATGTGGGAAAACAGCTTTATATGTGGGTGTGTGCTTACTTTTCACTCAACAGCTCTTTGGGTTTCACTGCTGCCTTTATGTAAAGAACTTGCTTCAGCACGTTGTGTGTGAAAGCCTAACCCAGGCAGCATGTGCAAATGTTGTGCTGGTTCTTCTCATTGAAACTTCCCATCAGCGCTGTAGAAACATGACATTTGAGAGGGAAAGAAGAGGAAAGGAGGCGGGGGGGGAAAACCAAACAAAACAAGCTGAAGGTCTTCATGTTAGTGAAGCAGCAAGTGTTGGTTGGAATGCAAAATATAACCTTCCCTTCTGCCTCCCCAGGGTTGAAAGATCTACTGACCAAGTCATCAAGCCAGTCAACGTGGAAGCACTGTCCAAGTGGGTTGGGAAGATCCCTGCTGATGTGCTGCAGGATATGCCTGTGATTGCCCCCATGCTTGCCAAGCTGGGCTACGATCCCTATGCCAATCCCCCAAACTACGGAAAGCCGGATCAGAAAGTTGTGGAAAACACCAGGAGGGTAAGGCTTTTGTGTGTTTGACTGTTGCCTAAGTGGCTGGGAGCTGGAGAGCAGACGGCTTCTGTTCTGTTTGAGGGTTTTGAAGGCTGTTTCTAATACCTTTTGATACTCAGCAATATGTTTTCCTTGCTCTGGGGGGGGGAAAAAGAGTTCTTTGGGACCTTGAGCGCTGAAAGTCTGGCTCCTGCTGTTTGTCCTCAGTTTGATTCATCTTCTTTATCCCAGCCACAGGCTTGAGCTGTGCTCTTTGGAGGATGGAGTTGAACCTCTTGAGAACTGTCCAAAGAGCTGGGGAACTAGTTAGTAGTGGAAAAAAGCTTTCTTGTCTGGCTGTCAAACTTGATTGATGAGCTCAGCTTTTTATACATAAGGCTTGGCAAGAAGCTCTGTCACAAAATGACACCCCAAACACTTGGTAGAGTTTGAAAAATGGCCCAAGATGATCAAAATGTCTGACTTTCCAATCCTTTGCTGTCCTTTGTAGAACAAACCAAAGATGGAGGAAGGTCTGGTGCTGATTAATCTAAACTTAAGGATTTTAGTCTGAATTTAATGTTGCTGGAATTTGAGTAGTTAGGCTATAGAGCTGTTTATCCCTGGAGGTATCCATTGAAAAGTTCATTACCATTGTTTGAAATAGAAGGATTGACTCTGCTTCTGTTCTTTTGAGCACGTTGACTTTATTAAAAGGAAGTGACTTCTGCTGCTACTGCAGCAAAGTAATCAGTGGAAAAATTGAATTAAAGAATTTGAAAGGACTGTCTTCCAGCAGCCTTCTGCTCCTGAAAAAACTGGCTGGTGTGCTGATAGTAAGGAAAAGAAATTGGGGTTTTTGTTAAGTCTCTAAATACTTTTCAGTATTTCTTTCTAGATGCCTTCCTTGGGAAATTATAAATAATTGATCAGTGTATTAAAGGATGGCAGGTTGAGTGTTTTAATAACTGATGGCTCAGCATGGAAAAGGTAACCCACCTTTTTTGCTAGGGATAGTGGTTGGCATTTCTAGGTTTCCTTACTGTTTTAAAAGGCTCCCCAGCTAACTTTTCTGCACTTAATTCAACCCCTTTACAAATCCCAATTTGTATTGTATTGCAATAATTTAAGGTTGGTTCTGGGTTACTGAGAAAATTCCCTAAGTTTTACAGCATGAGGACCTTGCTGAGGCCTCTACCTGTGTGTGGCAAGCTCAGCCCAAGGTGTAAAAATTGTCTGGCTTTCAGTTGCTTCTTGAAATCCATTTCAGTTCAAGAAATGCAAGAGGGAAATTTTGAAATGCAAGTTCAAAGTGCGAGAGAGGCATTCAGGTGAAAAAATCCACAAGCATACCTTTTACAGAAATTAAAGCCTAATTTCAAAGGCTGGGCTGTTTTGAGGCTTTTCCCAAGTTTGCTTTGAAGGATAATTTGGGTTTTTTTCTAATGTTAAGAGCAGCTGTGAAAAATTGGAGGTTACTGCTGTAATAGCTGATCTAAATATTGCAAACATATGGAACACTTGTTATTATTTTAATTAAATATGTTTACTTACAGCCCAAGATAAGATTTTAAAGTTGTTCCTTATTGTAGTACCCAGAATATATTTTCCTAGTCACTTGTTCTTTATAACAAAATCACATTTGTACATATAGTTTGATAGAGAAAATGAGAGAGATATCCTGAATTAAGACTAAAATACAATCAAAGCAAAAGGATTAAAGATGGTTAAACTTCAAAACTTAGAATATTCCTTTTGCAAGGGACTGTTGAAGAGAATACTTGAGAAAAGGGGCAAGGTGAGGCTTTCAAGCTGTGCTGGAGCCCAAGGAGCTGTTGAACCCTCAGTGTCTGGGCACTTGCACGGCTGCAGTTCCTCCCCAGTGCTCTGCTTTGTTTCCTCCCGGCTGGTTCCCAGCAAATCCCTGCTCAGACCTTTGTGTCCCCTGTCTTTCTCCTTCTCCTCATCTCCAGCTGTAAGGCTTGAAGCAGTTTGCTCCGTGGATTCCCTCACTCGGGCTGGGCACCCTGTGGCAGTGCCACTTCTGGCCGTCCCTGGTAGGAAATGCCCCAAGCTGAGCCTGCCCTCCAACCCAGGATATCCTGCCCGGTGACCACTGGGAACTGACTCACTGCTGAAAAATGCTTTGGTTTGTTTCCCCCTGCATCTTTATTCTGTTTTTATTTGGGAATGGGGAACAGACACATCAAAACACCTCAAGGTGTTTGGGGAGAGGGAGAGAAGGAGCAAACGGGGTTGTGTTAGCTTTGCCCATCAGGGTTTTCCCTTCTCTTTCCTGAACCTGTGTTAATTTATTCCTTGCTGCTGCAGCTTGGAAAAGAGAATATTTATTTAAATAGATAAGTAAATATGTCAAGATTTTTCCAACCTTTTGGAACTGGCATTTGGCAAGTGAACTGTGTTACTGTGTACTCTGAGCTGGGGAATTTGTAAATCACTGTAGCACCACCTTTGCTCTTGATGTCTTTGAATTTCTTCACCTGGGATAGTTTTTCCCAGGATTTTGCCCTGGGTGTATTGTTATTGTTACAATAACATTTGTATTTCAATGAAGGCAATTCAGGTTTAGACTTCTAAAGCTGAACTGTAGTGTGTTGGTGTAGTAACCCCTTAGGGTGACCAATTTGAAATAATGTTGAATTATCTGACCCTTGCTGCTCTGATACCATTACAGTTTCTTAGTCCAGTTAAAATGAAATTAGTAGCACTTCAGATGAGGGGAGTTGTCCATGCCTGGCAAACACAAAGCAATACTAAGGGGGAATAACTGATTATTTTTAAATTTTTTTGGAGGGGAGTTTGTCACTTTTGTGAGGATTATGTAATGCCAGCTTAAATTGATTGTGGAAGTTGCAACAAGAGGGTGGAAGCCCAACACCACTGACATTATTGGCAGGGTTGATTCTGGCTCCACCTAGAGATGGAACAACACTGTCATCTGGTTCATTGCAGAAAAGTGGAATGAAAGTTAAAAAAAATTGATTAGGATGCAACACATGCTTGTAGCTAAAAAGCCTCTTTGGAATGCAGGCAGGTCAGTATTTTATCATGAGAAGTCTGTGTGTTGCCCTGTTTTAGAGGATAACTTAAAAATATTCCAAACTTTCAACTGCAAGATGTCTTTGTTCTAAGATGTGATCAAATGCAGCTGTAGAACTGCATTTGTACTGCACTGAGCAAAATCTGTCACTTCTTGGAGGAGACTGCAAATTGGGCTGAACACTGAAAATACTGCTCAGCAATTTCAAAGCTGCTGCTGTTAGTCCAGAAGGTAAGAACCAACTGTGTAAAAGTGCCTAAACCAAAGGCTGATACTGAAGAAAAATGGAAAGAAGTGGCTGGTGTGATGCAAAATATTTTCCTCTAAGCTTTCTAAGCAGTCAGAGCCTGTTCTTGTTATTCCTCTTTTCTCCTCTTCTGTCCCCTGCTGGTGACTTGTATATGAACAGCTAAAATACCCTTTTCTTCAGTCTGATGACAAAATGATGATTCTCTCCAGCTGAAGAACAGTGCTTAAATTAGCAATTCTGTCTATGCAAGGGAAGCAATGCTCTCTGCTAAATTTGGATTTTTCACTTTACTGTTACCTGTGTAGGACACCAAAATGCTGAGGTTGGTTTTCTGTGCTCCTGGAGCCCAGCACAGAAATAATAAGACACAACCAGTGTTTGTGCTTTGTCATCTCAGCTCTGCTTTTGTTTTAGGAACTAACAGAGCATGAAGCCACCTTCATCTCTTCTTGTGTTGGTCTCCAGTGCTGTGGGTCCTGTGAGATGAGACATCTCTGGCAGTGTCTGCACGGGGGGAGTGCAGAGCTGTCAGAGCACAACAGATTTTTCTGATTTTTTCAATAACAAAGCCATTAACTCTGTTTATCTGTGTTAAGCCTGCCAATATTATCCTCTGTGGCAGTTTATCTTGTCTCAGTTAAGGAATGCAGAGCAGAGGGAACAAGGCCTGGACATGGTTGTGCTGTTCAGCAGATCTCTGCACGTGACCTTTGCTTAGCACGGTTCTGCCATCACTGAGTCTGTTGTGGTTTTCTTGCAAGTCTGTAGCTGATCTGTTCATTTTATAATGATTGCAAGAGCTCCTTCCTTATAGATACATAACTGGCTACTTCTTTTGTCCCCCAGTTTAACAAATTCTTCATGCTGAACATAAAGGAAAATAAGTAAATGGAGTTTTCATCTGCAGATGATGCGGAAAATGCAAATAATTAAGCTGTGAGAGCTGCTTGCCCAATTGCTGTGTGATGAAATAGCAGAGCAGAATCACTCCTCATTAGACCAGTGTCTCCTGTGTCCTCCTCACTGGAGTGAGTTTGTGTGTGTCAGCAGTTGTATAAATACCCCAAAAGTGGAGAGCAGCTCCCAACTGCAGGGCCCTGCCTCGTGCCCAGCAGAGACTGGAGGAGCATTGCTGTGTTATGGTTGGCTGAGTGGTTTCCTCTCACATCTGTAACATATTACCTCAGATTTTCTTTGGCACATCCTTCCCACTAAATGAATTTGTATGCTTGGAATACATAGTCTAGTTAGAGTTCTTTTAACTTCTTCGTGGAGTTGTGTTCCTTGCCCTGGGGAGATGGGGAGATGGAAGTGTACAGGACTCTCCAGAAAAGCTGTGGTTTCCAGCAGGACTGGTGAGATACACGTGGTTCTTCTAATCACAGCCAAAAGCTGTTATCTAGCTCTGGGTTGTGTTCAGTTGATGGCTTTTTCTGCTGTAACATCTTGAGGAAAAAAAACCCCAATTTTACTAACTCCAGTTTCATGTCTGGTTTAAATTGTGAGGAAACATCTCTTGCTAAGAGTCGAAACATCCATGACAACCATGATTTCAAGACTACAAATTGGAGATTTTTAAAGACAGAAACAATCTGTGATAAAGAGTACAGAGTATATTTCTACTACATATATTTATATTTATACATGAGGATAATTTTGCTGGCAAAGATGTGTAGTGGTGGAGGTGGCTGTAAGGCAGGGCTGCTCGGGGCTGTGTCTCCATTTACACTGGTTAACCTAATCATAAAGCCATTTGGCTTGGTGGGCACCACCTCTGATATTTGAAACAAAAATTGGGGGGTTTATTTCATCTCACTGGTGACCACCAACAGCACAGACTTCCTCAATGTCCTGAAAATTGAATACCCTCTTTAAAGGGTGTTTCTTCCAGCATGTCGATTCCCAACTGCATAGTTTTTCTCCAGAGGTGCTGATACCTCATTTTTACAAAAGAAAACCCCCCAAAACCCTCAAGTATGCATATATATGATTAGTAATGCATGAGGAGTTAATAACAACCAAACCAGAAAATAAGGTATGGCTGTAAGCTGCCTTTTGGCAGATACTCATGGACCTGCCTAAAATCCTGCTCTCTGTGTTGTTCCTACTGGGTAAACATTTACATCTCAGATGTCCCTTCCTTGGCAGTTCAGAGAGAGGTGAGGAATTGTGTAAACCTTGTGAGCTGCTTTAAAAGTGAAGGGAGGTCTGAAAGGCAGGATGATGATGTGCTGTGCAGCAGAGGATTGGTTAGAGAAAGGGGCTCTGGGCAGTTTTTGCCAATGTTCTTTCTTTCTCTGACAATAAACTTGGTTTTGAAGTGTACCAAGCTCAGACACAGTTGCAGGGTGACTTTTACACAAAAAGACCCATTATCTCTGTGACTGGCACTGGCCAAATGTAATGTGGCTCTTGCCAAACCAGGCAGGAAAGTGGGTGAAGAGCGAGAGCTTTAATCTTCTGTAAAGATGAATTACAGGTTACACTTGTGTGCTTCTGTTCCTAAGCTCTCCCTGTGTGTTTGTCAGACAACTGGATGTGAAACTTGTTTTCTGATCTCTTTTTGAGAATAATGTGCATTTAGTTTGGCTATAAGAATGTGTTTTGTTTTTTTAATAGAACAGCTTGAATACTGCCAACACTGAACAACAAACTGACACAGAATTAAAATCCCTTTCTTTCGGAATTCCATTTGGACTTACAGAATTAATTCCCTTAGAAATGGTAAACACCATTTCTTCTCAATTTTACTGAATTCTTGCTTAGACTGGAAATCATTCCAATGCCTTGCTTCTGTCTCTCTAACGCCACTCTGAGTAATGTGTTTCAGACTTATAAATTGCTCAGAAAAGAATTTTTAATTTCTTTGGCTTCAGATGGAGTCATTGTTTTTAGAATTTCTGGATTGCCACTGATCCCTGGCTTTTGATTCAAAAGGGACTACTTACTGGTTTGGGAACTACTTTAAACCAGTTTCTATGCTGTCTCAGTCCTGACAAAACCAGCCTTCTAGGTACTGTCAGTTCTGAACTGAAATTAGGCAAGTTTGTGTGTTAAACCTCACCTTGGGCCTGCCACTGGTTAGCTTTGCCTCTGTAAATTGTGGGGTGTAAAGAGTGATATTTCATGTGAATATAATATCAAATGCCCTCAAAACATTTTCTTTCCAGGCTGGGGCATTATTTTTCTTACGGATGGACAAATGCCCTTGGCTATCCACTATTAGATGCCTGTTAGGGGTAAATACTGTTCCTACAAAGGGCATTAGTGTGGTAGTTTTTAGAGCAGACATATATAGATATAAAAATTGGACTGAGTTATAATTGCAGGAGAAGGGAAAGGAGGAGACTTCCAGGGAGACAGACATGGTTTTGGCCACAGTGGTTCTGACTCAGTCACAAGGTACCATCATCAGCATTAACTGTTGCTGAGAATTCCCAGCTGATGACTGCAGAGATTGCCAGAAAAGGTGAAGAATCCTGTCTGTTATTCTGTAACATTTCTTGATGTGATAATATTGCTCATTTGTAACTTCCATTCCTGCTCTAGGACACAGCCTGCATTTTAATGGCTTAGTTAAAAGCTGCAAAAGTGAAATCCTCTCCTTCATTTATAAATATTTATGGTATAACAAGGCTCCAAGAGCTGACCAGGGTGACTTTCATTAAGGTTTCCATGGGAATGACAGTAGCCCCTGGCTGAATACAAATGAGAGCTGTGCCTTTAGGTTTTGTATTTTAACTAAAACATGGAATATCAGAAGGGAATTCCACAATGCATGTGTTCAATTCCTTCTCTCATGCTGGGACTTAGTGAAGCCTTGTTTGGGTGAGTGGAGCCCAGGGATGGAGAGGGATGAAGCTGCCAGTCCCAGGGGCTGAGCTGGGCAGGAAATCCCGAGCTGACTCAGTCCCAGGGCACTGCAGCACTTTGACAAAGCCTCTGCATTCCTGTCACCTCTTCCTGGGGAAGCAGAGAAACTGGAGCTTGTTCTGATCATCTCCTGGCTCCCTGAGCCGCCTTCCTGTGACTCAGAGCAGGGAGTGCAGAGTCTTTTCTAAGGAGGTTTGGGCCTTTTTTAAGTTTTTATTTTTAAATGATTACACAAAAGTACAAAGAGTTCATGACATTGGGATGTTCACTCTTTACAGTTCAGTAGAAAGAATGGTAAAACTCTTCAAGTATTAAAAACTCCAAAACAGAATACTTTTTTACCCCTTTGGAGTGTTTAATCTCAGAAGCAAAGAGTTTTTAAGAATTTTCCTGTAGAGAGAAGACAATACATGGCCAATTTATTTCCTAATTGATCAGATAGAGGAAACACTTGTTTGGCTGTTGGGAGGGTATTTACTACTTGCTCTTTCTCCAGACATCATTGTTTCAGAATTATTTTCCTCTAAAAGATCAGAAATCAAGATAATTCCCATGAAATCAGGCTGGCAGTGAGGCTGCAGTGGGTGTTGTAGCAGGTCACTCCTGGTGTTTTTAATCATCCTGTTGAAACTCTTTTTCTAAAATCAGGAAATGGATTACACTGGTCTTAGATTTCAAACTCGCTTGAAATAACTATATTAATTGAGTCATGTATTTTTACCATTTTAATGCAAACAAGGTCAGAGTGTGGAGTACAGAGCAAGCCTGAACTGAGTGAGAAAGCCTTGCCAAGAAAACCTGCTTTTACAATATACTGTTCATGTTTTAGGTAGAACTGTTCTAGCATTACTGGATGCTAATAACACAAAAGAATCTGGGATTTTTTCTTTTGGGTTTTTTTCTTCCCTTGACAGGCTCTTTAAGATTTTCAACAGCAGTGAATGAGAGCTTTGAGTAGTATATTGTTTGTTTGTTTTTGCAGGTCTATAAAGGTGAATTTCAGCTTCCTGACTTCCTTAAAGAAGTGCCACAGGTACAGTGTTGAATCAATTTCTTTTCTGTGTGTATAGCAGCAAATGAGTGTGCCAACAGTGTTAATAAACCACTTCTTCATGAACCTGATTTCCTGACTGATGACAAGAGAACAGCCTGTCCATGAGGTGGAATCTTCAGTTCCAAGGCTCTCTTGTGTAATTCCAGTGTGGTGCTTGTCAGCCTGAGCTGCCTGAGTATTGCTGTGAAGCTCAAGGAAGGTTGGAGTTTCTTTTGTAGACCAAACTGCAAAGCGTGTTATTTGTAGAGTAGCTTTTATCTTTTGTTACCTTGCATGGAAAGGTTTAAAGCCAGTATAGTACAGAGAGACCTTAAAAAGAAATAGTAATGTTACCAGACATAACAGACAAAACCAGTTCAGCCCTGGATAGGGATGGTGTGTTGATTTCATAATCAAGTGAGCTATTTCAGAATTTGGTGCCTTCTAATGCTGTTAATTGTCATCAGCTCCCTAAAGCAAAATCCTTCTCATGGGGCTCTCAGACTGCAGATCTTGTGGGACCTTCTCCCAGCCATGTGAATGTTATGGAATCACAGAACCACAGAATGGTTTGGGTGGGAAGGAACCTTAAAGCCCATCCAGTCCCACCCCCTGCCATGGGCAGGGGCACCTTCCAGCAGCCCAGGTTGCTCCAAGCACTGTCCAACCTGGCCTGGGACACTTCCAGGGATGGGGCAGCCACAGCTTCTGTGTGTGAGGCACACAGGTTAATATAAACACACAGGAGAATCTACCACGTGCAAACAAAGCATTTTGACTTGCTCAGTTCATTTAAATGAAAATTAATTGTTTAAAAAGGAAAACTGGTTTCTTTTGTTCCAGCCAAAGAAGACAGTAGAAAGGAAGACCCGTGGCAAGATAAAATGAACATGGATCAGTAAAGTCCAATAGCTGTAGTTTCATGTTTTCAGAATATACCTTTGCTGTGGGCACCAAATCTTTCTGATCAGTCTGTGTGTGATCTCTGATGTGGGCTTGGCTTTTTACTGGATGTCTGCCTGCTCTCACCCTTAGAGCAGTTAGTGCTCCTGCTTTGCAAGCTGTGCCAGCTCCTGGAGAGCCCTTCCAGAGCTGGCCCCACGAGCTGCCTGGGCTGCTCTCACAGCACTGTCCCCTCTCCACGCTGGCCCAAGTCTCTGTAGCTTAGCATAAAAAATGCTGGTTAAGTGTCCTTAATGTGCTGCTTAACAAGTCCTGTCAGCAGCCTGTGCTGGGGTTAGTTCTGATGCTTTCACATGCCATGATTGTGGTTATTTCAAGGTTATCTACAACCTTTGAGATAAAGTTGCTGCATATCTGGCTGCAGGCATAGGGTGTGCCATAACAGATTAAAAATTGCTGATAAAGATTTATGGAAAATGCAGGGACATGAGTTACCTTGAAGAGTTGAGGACACTGTGTGTGTCCTAGCAAAATAAATCCTTTGAATGAATCCATTCAAATCATTGATCCTTCAAATCATTGATCTTCATACAGTGTCTGTTAGTTAAATGACACTATTTCTGTTTTCCAATTTTCTTGTGATACTTCAGAAGAACCTGGGCCACTCTAACTGGTAACTGTCCTCTTCACTCCATGGGACAGGGAGGTTTCCAAGTGGGGCTCTGCTGAACTCCACTTAGCTTGGTACATTACAGTGCTAATCAGACTCTGAGCAGATTTATCTGAGTAAGGAAAGATCATCTAAAAGGCAAAAATAAGCTCTATGAAATAGTAAAAGAATATTTCTTAAACCACAGAACCTGACTCTGGAGGTGAAGTTGGTAGTGTTCTCTTTTAGTGTTATAGTAAAGATAAAATTAACATAATGTAACTGTATTACATAAATCAATGGTTTAGAGTACAAGCACTGGTGCTGATAATGATATTTTTTCCCTCTAATGTAAAATAGCCAATTTAATTTTAATTATTTATTTGACAGACTGAACCTGTGGAATAGAAGATAAAATGGACATTTCTTGCACAGAAGGTAATACAAAAGCATTACAGCCTTGCTCATTTATTGCTCTTAATTTAGTTAAGATGATTGGGTTTTGTAACTCCATGTGATACTCTGGGTAAGAAAAATATGAAGTACAGATCTTGATTCAGTCTGTAAAAATCACCGTGAGGTAAGTGCAGTCCTACATGGCTCATCTTTTTCAGTATTTGCTGTGTTACTGGATTGTCAGCACTATTTCAGAGCTTGAAATTGAAGGAGTATATAAAACTATACTTTTTAAATTATAAAAACAGTGACACTTTAAAGATGTCTCTTCATTGCCCATGTCTTCTTGTTTTTAAAGTAATTGCCCTTTCTTAATAGTGGAAACTGATAAAGATGAGCTGATGTGTATAATTTGCTTTTAATGTGTCCTGTAGCCAGTAAGTTTAATAAACTACATTTTAGTAATTGAATAAACAATGGCAAGATTGTGCAGTAAATTCCAGACTAGTTAAGGACTGAATGATGCAAGATTTACTGTATTAATCCAGGATTTTTACTTGTCAGCTGTGTTATCAGATCAACAGAAGATGGCAAAATGCACCCAGTTTAAATATAGCCAAAAGCAACATGCCCCACCAATATACCCAAAATAGATCTTTGTGTGGCCATAAATACAGCACCCTAAATATAGCCAGAGGCATTGCACCACTTAGAAATAATGCATTTAAAAGATTAATTGCAGGCCTTCACACTGAAATCAATAGAGAAACCACAATCTTTCCATGTAGTCAATGTTAAAATGACTGAAAGATCAACTTCATTTTGCCACTTAGCTCTGCAAAATGTCTTTCAAACTGCACTATTTGTCTGAAGCTGCTGCCCAGTTTCTGAGAAACCAAACTGTGAACTTCCCAGCAGTAACTTCCCCTGGGACATTGCACAGAGAGACACTTCAGCATGCCCGTGCTGCCCACTTGTCACAGTGTTTTGAAGGCAAGTGGAAAATCAATATATTTCTTGCATCTCAATATGCTCCAAGAAGCCTCTCTGGTGGTAATTCGTGGCTGTGGTTAGCCTTGACAGTGCCTTTTCACCTGTGGAAAGAAGGTTGATTTCTCTTAACTCTGCTGTATTGGTCATTCCAAAATGTCGAGGATAAGAGCCTGGAAAGCTCAAACATAACTTTATTTCTGTTTTTCTGTAGAAACTCGACTGCTGCCTTTGCAGTGGGCAAGACCCCTCAGGCCTGGCATCAGGGAGGTGTGCTGCTCCTGGCCTGCTTCCTTCAGAGGCTCCTCTCCCGTGTCCTTCCTTCTGATTCTGTTCCGAGTTTCGCTGTTGTGAGCGCATGGAAATGGTTAAAAACACTGATGTTAATGTAGAAATGTATTCCATTCGCACAACTATTTTTTTAAGGTTTTAAAAAGATGCAAAGCAATGCCTGTCTCTGAAGTTGCTCTTCTGTCTTAATTACAAAGTTCCATCTTCAAAGATTTTTTTTTTTTGTTTCTTGTAGCAGGTTTGGTTTTAAATGTATGAAGCTTTCAAGAGTGGTCTGTGCTTGTCCTAAAAGATTTTTGGTGGAACAGTTGTTTGTTTTATTCATATGTGGAAATTGTTAAATATCTTTTATTTAAAAAGAAAAAAAGTTGATAAATTACATGTATAATTACAATTCAATGATCTTTTGTATTTTATTTTTCAAAATAAATGCTTTAAATGTGATTTTTGTTTTTTTTAATTTATTAATGGTTTTGTTTCAGAGACTTAAGTAATTTAAGGTATTGATGTATTAGTGGAGGGAAGATATGATCTCATGTCCTGGGTTTGGATCTCTTTTTAAAGTTTGCAATTTAATGCTTTTTGTTTGTTTTTAATAGCTGTGTGATGAGGAAAAAAGTAAATTGGAGTGTTGCACTGAGAGGTATAAAGAAAGTAGCATGAGCTTTGTTTACTGCAGGAATACAGGTAATTTTTCACCTCTTCAGTTTGTTCCTGGAAATCACTTGTGTTCACAGTTGTGCTGCTGCTGTGAAATGGTATCCTGAACATCCAGACTTCAGGATACAACGTGGAACATTTGTTACTCGAGGAAGGTATTTTGAGATGGTGGTTGTTTTCTGTTCACCTCGCTTTTAACAGAAGTTCTTCCCCAAATATTTGTGTTTCCACAAATTCTGCCTCTGGGGCTCTGACCCAGCTTTGATTCCCTCCCTTTCTTCTGCCGCTCCATTTGAGATGATTAACGCGGGTCTAAAACCACCCCTGGACGAACACCATCAACGTACCTTAATTTTACCCTTTGGGCCAGATGTCCCAAAAGTGAGCCGGGGGCCTCCCCTGGTGCCCGCCCGGGGCAGCGCCGCTCCCGCCGCTCATTACGGGGAGTTAATTAAGAGCTGGGCGCTTCCCCGGGAGGGGCGGAACGAGCCCGAGACCCGGCGGGGCTGCGAGTGCCACTCCCGGTGTCATTCCCGGTGTCATTCCCGGCCCCGCCCGTGCGGGACCCGGATGGGCCCTACGTGATGCGGGGCCGGTCCCGGGAGCTCCCCCGGCGGATGGTGCCCCCGTTCCCTCCATCCCCCGGTCGATACGGTCCCGTTCCCTCCATCCCCCGGTCGATACGGCCCCGTTCCCTCCATCCCCCGGTCGATACGGCCCCGTTCTCCCCATCCCCCGGGGCCGGGGCTGGGCACTCCGGTACCCACGGCATTGCAGGAGGTGCCGCTCAGGTGAGGTGCGACACGGGGGATGAAGCCGGTGACTCCGTTCAGGCGCTAGGTGACAGCTAATCGTTAATTATTAATTAATTCTTGATCGACTTGGCGTACCCAGCGCCTGGCTCAGTCCCTGAGCACTGCCCGGTGCACACATCGTGGGTGATGCCTCTGCTCCCCACGGCTCAGCCTGGAGAGCGGCTCCAGGCGCTGCAAAGCTGTGGAATAGCGTGGGAGGCGCCAGTGTCAGCCCCCAAGCGAGTACAGCCCCAGTATCCCGGACCCACTGGGCACTCGCAGCCCCCAGTCAGGTGTCCCCCCTGCCCTGCTCCTGCCCTGGAAGGAGATGGAGGGTCCCAAGGTACCCCCCTTACACCGTGTCTCTGCTCTCTGCTGCAGAAGTGAAGTTGCACTATCCCTTCATCGTACTCTGTGTTGTCTTTTGCTGATGACTGGAGATGCTGAATATGTCCAGGATTGTACAGTCCAGGGTGTAACACAGTTTACTGCAGCTCAGTGATCCCAAGCCTGCTTTCCAGTTGTTTCTTTGCTGTTCTGACACAGATTCATGAGAATTTACCGGCTGTCATATCTTGTCCCAGTGTGTTCATGCAATCCTTTGATCATCTGAGTCTCCTGAAGATTGCTATGGAGAGACTGCTCTCACATCTCATTCTGCGTCCTCACAGGGACCCAGTTTCTCTTGAAGAAACCTCTAAAACCCAGTTGGTATCTCCCCAAAATAAGCACATCCCAAGGAGTTAGCTTGGAACAGAAGTTTGGGGGGTCTCCTAACAGTACCTTACACTTTGACCATGGAATCAGGTCACTTTTTGGTAGGTATGTAACTTTTTTAGGTGTTAACTTTGCCAACACTGGTGTAACCTCAAGGTATTTAAGAAAAAGTTGTTTAAATTGATATAGAAGAGCTGAGGGAACAGCAGAGCCTTGAAAGGTTTGTTGGCTCTTACTATCCAGTCCGACTGGATGCAGCTCTGGAGTTGCTGCCATTGCCTGGGGAATGAGGCAAAACTGGCAGGGCCAGCTGTCTTTGGGGGTGTGTGACAGTATCTGAGCTGTCCATAACAAAGGTCCAGGAAGCAATCTCTGCATTTAAATGACAGGTAGAAGGACTGGCAGGAGGTATTTCTGGCAGAGATGGATGCTGCTGACCTATGGTTCAGTTAAATATTTAATAACCATTTTGTTTATTGGTGATGTTTTCTCATTAACTATGTGTTGATCAGGATCCAGATGTATTTGAAATAGATGCATTTACTTAGTTTAAATTAATAAATCCTGTAACTTTAATGACATTTAAAAAGGAAATATTTTTGTGCATAGTTAAAAATAATTATTGCACATGCTTTAAGTGGCAAGAAGAGGATAAGATCAGGTTGGGCAGGGCTTGGAGCAACCTCATCCAATGGAAGGTGTCCCTGCCCATGGAAAGGGGTTGGAATGAGATGATGTTTAAGGTGCCTTCCAACCCAAACCATTCTGTGATTTTATGGTTCAGATGGATGCATATTCTCCATGAAATGCAGAGAACTGGGTGTCTCCCAGAGAACTGGGGGGTGAACAGCTTGTGTGTTTCTTTCAGGAAGACTCCCTGTTCCTGTCACCACCCTGCTGTTCCACTGCTCCGTGTCCTGGGGTGAACTGGTGAAGCAAACCTAGAGAGGGACTTCACTCACCTTTTAATGAAGGTCAAAAAACAGGTTAAACTTGTCAGTGATGAATCTCTTCATTTTATTGCCCCTAACCTTGATCTTGAAATCCTGGCCTAATGATGGGCCTAGAACTAGTCAGCTAACCCTCACTGTGGAGGGGATTGTTTTGTGTGAAAGGAGGTTGTTACTCCCCAGTGTAACATAATTAAGGTGTGCTGTCTCATGTTTTCTTCTTAAACATTGGTGTCATGTTGAAGGAGGGTTATAAAAGAGGAAGAAGAATTCCTTTTTCTCAAACCTTTAGTTCTGTTAGGAAAGAGGCCCTTTTTGGTAGAGTGCCAAATGGATGAACTTACCCCAAACACACTCTGCGGTCAATGATTCTGATATACTTAATGGAGCTGAATGTTGTTTATTCACAACATGCTCCATTTAAGCGAAGTATGTGGGACATTCTTGAAAAATTTAGACAATTAAAGAACATATTTTTAGTCAATCTTGAGTTCTTTTGAATAGTCTTAGAGAGCTGGAAATAGCAGTCAAAGCACCGGTGTCAAGTGACAGCATTATAAATAATACACTCACAGGCTGACACTCAAGCTGTTTCTGGGTGATCATTTGTTTACTCCCTTAAAGGAGCCCTACCAAAATAATCTTTCATTTCTGTTGGATATGCTCTTTATCTGTGAGGCATAGCTGAGTTGGTTTGATAATTGATGTCAGAATAAATGTTGTTTCAATATAAAAACTGCTAATAGAGTGTGGGCATTGAGAAGCCCTTCCATCCTTATTTATCTGCCTATGCATTGGACTGTGGTGGAAAAATTATCATAAACTGTAGAGGAGAGAAATTAAATACCTGTCCTGAGCTGAGCCAAACCTCTTAAGGAGCTGCAGCTTAAACAGAAATGTTTCTTAAACAGAAATGTTTAACACTTCAGGGGACCTCCTTATCTACGTTTATTAGGGTGTTAGGATATAGAATTCACCTCCAAATTTTGGTGAAAGCAGGCTGTGAACACTCCCACAGAATGTGAAGATTTTGATCTGATCAGCTCTCTGAAGGATATCTCTTTTGCCCAGGAGCATCCAGGGTCTGTCCGTGTTCCTTTTGATCTTGCAGCCTTTCCTGTAAGAGCTGAGACCTACAGACAGGTCAGTGATGTGCACAGTGCCTGTGTGAGCAGAATTATAAAGGCAGAGGAGCCATTCATATCTTTCCAAATTCTGTCATTTCTTCTTGCTGATTCAGATGGGAAGCACCCTTCATGAAACATTTATTTAGTCAATAAATAAACGCACCAGATGTGCTTGTGCAAATAATCCTTCTCTGTTTATATTTTATAGTGATTTGAGAGAAGGAGCTTGCAGGGTTAGAGCTAAAGCCCCTGGCAGTGTAATGTCCTTGCTATGGTGTTGTGAGACACCACAGGGATTTTACATAATGCAGTGTAAAGAGAACAGCAGGATTTCTCCTCCTTGCTCCTCTTTTTCAATGACTATTTTCCTAATGCAGCTTGTTAGCCCATCCCGTGCTCCCGTAGAAGGTGGACTGTGAAAGCCTTGTAGGCTCCGCGCAGGGAAGGAACCTGATAATGAGCAGAATGACATCCCTGTGTCTCATGTGGGCAGGGAACCTCCTGCTTCCCCCGGCTGGCCCGAGGGCTCCCCGTGCCCTTCCCGGGGATGCCCGGGCGCTGTCCCCAATGGCAGGACGCGCTGCTGCTGCATCCCGCCCCCGGCCGGGGACAGGCTGGGGCCGCGGCCACCCAAACCCAGCCCAGCTGATGACATTCCGCCGCCGGAGCTGTGCGGAGCCAATCGCTCCGTGCACCGGTGCAGCCAATGGATGCCGCGCTCTTACCCAGCCTCTGACGGCGGCGGCGGGGCTGGAGCGCCCGGCAGCGCATCCCGCACCGCCCCGCACTCCGCACGGGCACAGCCATGCCCTTGTGAGCGCCCCGGCCTCGCACAGCCCTGCTGCGGTCCCTGCGCCCCTTGGCAGTGCCACGGCTGCCCACCCGGCAGAGCTGCTGCCCAGAGCCACAGGGATGGTGGTAGTCACGGGGCAGAACAAAGTGAGTGGGAACCCGGATGATGCCATGTCGAGCTCGGATGCTGAGGATGATTTCCAAGAGCCGGCCACTCCTACTGCAACCCAGGCAGGACAAGCGCTGCCTCTGCTGCCCCAGCAGGTAAGAGCTGCTCACCTGGCGAGGGCCAGTTATGGCAGCAGGAACTGCCAAAGGAGCCAGGATTTCCTTGCTCGAGTGTTTGTGGATACCCGGTTCAGTTTCTATTAGTGGATACCCGGTTCAGTTCCTATTAGTGATACCCGGTTCAGTTCCTATTAGTGATACCCGGTTCAGTTCCTATTAGTGATACCCGGTTCAGTTCCTATTAGTGGATACCCGGTTCAGTTTCTATTAGTGGATACCCGGTTCAGTTCCTATTAGTGATACCCGGTTCAGTTTCTATTAGTGATACCCGGTTCAGTTCCTATTAGTGATACCCGGTTCAGTCCCTATTAGTGGCTAAATGTTTGAATAAAAGTAAGTCTCTTGAATTTATTTTGATAGCTTGGCAGCTTTAGTTGTGAGTTCCATCCACGTTTGGACTTGAGAAATATAGTTAAGTGCTTATTTTGGGGCTTAAGGCATCCTAGGGTGTGATGCTGAGATTTTAGGCCTGATGTAAATACAGAATCAGTGGGGGTTATTTTAGTGGTGTAAAGGAACCAGCAGAGTAGCAACTGAGTGCAAGTCCCAAGGCTGGCCTGAGATTTCTTCCCTTTTTTCCTTCCCTCTGTGTCTGTGGAAGGGGGTGGGATGGGTTTGGTTTTGTTTTCCTCTTCCCCCACAAGAGCCAAGAGGAGCCATTCACTCTTTTAATGAATATCTGCTGTTAAAGCTGCCTGATACCTGCTGTTTCCCATTTCCAGCTACCACGAAACCTCTCCCTGATTCCACCCAGAAGCCAAAGGCTCCACGCCGTTAACCCTCCAACCTCCTGCTTTGCGACAGCAGGACAGGAAAGAGGAGTTTGCCACCGTAGCAAAGACTGGGTGCCTTCTGTAGGAAGCTGTAACCCTTTTGGCCTGGAAGTGCCTGCAGAGGACTTAGAGGCTCCCTTCTGACGCTGTGGTTGCTTTTGCAGTTCCCAGAGGTGGTGCCTCTGAACGTGGGAGGGATGCACTTCACGACGAGGCTGTCCACGCTGCGGCGCTACGAGGACACCATGCTCGCTGCCATGTTCAGTGGCAGGCACTACATCCCCACGGACGCCGAGGGCAGGTACTTCATCGACAGGGATGGAACCTACTTTGGGTATGTACACTGTCCCCAGCACTTGGGAAGTTCCTCCTGAAGAACATGGGGTTTAAAGAAAAATGAGTTTTAACGTTGCCTGCCACTTGTGTGGCGGGTTAATGTGGCTCGCTGGCATCCACACCTTCAAAACATCATAAGTATATTGCAATTAAAAAACTATTTAAGTTTTGCAGTGGGAAAGGAAAAACAAGCAATGCTTTGTACATTATCTGCTCTAGAATACTTTCTTTGGAGGTGTCAGGTTGTTTGTTGGTTTAAAAAAGTGTATTTGACATCACTTTTCCTAGGAAGCTCCTTTGTACAATATTGGTTTTTAATTGATATTACAGTATCTGTGATAAAGAGGGAATGGAAGGAATGCATCTGGGTTTCTTACACAGCTGAAAGTATGTTATTTTCAGTCTTTAAACAGGATATAGCAGAACTGGTAAAAAAGCCTGAGCCTCAAAGAATTTATTGTTTACAATTATTTTTGCTGGTAATGCCATATTCCTTCACCTTCAGGATTCCTTCTTAAGTGTTTAGCTTTTGGTTTATTTTTGATGAAGCTAACTGCTTTTACTAATGCTCTGTGTGAATTGGTGTGAGATTGCCAGAAAAGGTAAGCAGTGTTCATGGGTTCATGTTCACAGGTTGAGGTCCTTGCCCAAAGCAAACATTGCAATTTATCTTACATTTCTTGTTTCTCCTTTGTTGACATTTCCTTAAGGTCTTCAACAGAGAAGGGATGAATTATTTTCAAATAACTTTTGGGTTGCGCCATAATCTGGGACAGAAATTAAGCCACTCTATTTATTCTAAAATAATTGTTTCTTTACATGTGGCAAACAATTACTTTGTTAAAAAAGTAATTTGTGATGTTATCAATTGAAAATACAGCTGGAATAGAGCCAAGCTAGCATGTGCTGTATTTGTTGTCAATCTAAAGAAGATTTGAGTAATATTTGTTTCATTTGATAAGGCCAATAATAGTTTTGTTGGTTAATACTTATAAAGTGATTTCTTTCCCTGTTAAAAACTCTGGTCATTTGACAGCGTTTCAGAACTGCAAGGAAATGTTCTCTCTCTTTTTTAAAATTCTTCTTCTGTAAATGGCCCTGATCCTGTGTAAAGAAACCTCCTTTGCCAATGAACCATCCACTCAGAATCCTGGGTCTGTGTGGGATGAAATGTCCATACATACGATTCTCTGGGAAAATGGAAAAGATTATTTTGTCACAGACCTAAATTTGAAACACAGAGACTAAAATCTCTTTCCCATGAAAGACTGTGTCCTCTTCCATTTGAAGTGGTTCCTCCACAGTGAATTTAAAATACAACTATTTTTTGTATGAATTTTGACATTAACAGAGACAAACTGTGACTTGGAAACAACATGGTTTTAAAAACATGTTTGGAATATGGATCACTTATTTTGATTACTGTCTAAACATAAGGATTTCTGTCTCAGTAGAGTAAACAATGAACATCCAGCATTTCCTCTCCTTTACCACCTGCAACAGTTTGGGCAGAAATGTGTTTCTTACTAATATTTGTGTCCTTTTTTTCAGAGACATACTTAACTTTCTACGATCTGGTGACCTGCCCCCAAGAGAACGAGTGAGGTCAGTTTACAAGGAAGCTCAGTATTATTCCATAGGACCATTGCTAGACAGTCTAGAGGATATCCAGCCTCTTAAAGGAGAAAAAGTTAGACAAGCTTTCCTGGGCCTAATGCCATATTACAAAGGTAAATAAACCAAGTAGTATTGACTGTCTCTTCTGGTGTTGTATGTTGTGCTTTCACTCTGCTTTCAGCTTCCATTGTCTTTGAGGAGCTTATTATGTACTTTTCATGCTGTTTGGGTCTTTGATTTGTTACAAGGATGGGGATTTTTATTTAAAAGGGAGCAGGATCTAGGCCATAACATGCAAGGTTTATTAAATGGGAGGGTTTCTCTGCATTTGTTCTGTCAGGACCTGCAGCTGAATCAACTTGGGCATAGAGTAAGGACACCAAGTTCACCAGATAACTGATTGTTTTGATTACTGTGCATTTTGCTACATGCAGCTTCCTGTCGCTGCTAATATTATGCTGAGAATAACTCAGTAAACACTGCAGTGATGCTTCACATAAAAGAATGGCATTTCTTCTCTCCATTTTGGGGGATTTCTTTCCAGACCACTTGGAACGGATCATCGAAATAGCAAAGCTTCGAGCCATGCAGAGAAAAGCCAGATTCGCCAAGTTGAAGGTGTGTGTCTTCAAAGAAGAGATGCCCATCACTCCCTACGAGTGCCCCCACTTCAACTCCCTGCGCTTCGAGCGCAGCGAGAGCGAGACCAAGCTCTTCGAGCACCACTGCGAGGTGGACGTGTCCTTCGGGCCCTGGGAGGCCGTGGCTGATGTCTATGACCTGCTGCACTGCATCGTGACAGACCTGTCTGCCAGGGGCATCACTGTGGACCACCAGTGCATCGGCGTGTGTGACAAGCACCTCATCAACCACTACTACTGCAAGAGGCCCATCTATGAGTTCAAGATCACCTGGTGGTGAGTGGTTCGGTGCAGAGGGAGCAGAGGACTCTGCAGGGGACGGTTGCTCGTGGTGGTGTTGCCCCGTGTCTCTGGAAATGCATTGCTGCTAACATTCCTTGGCGTGTTGGCTGAGCTGCTCAGCAAAGGGAACCTGTTCCAGAGGTTAAAGAACCTCTGAAGGCTTGAAAAACCAGCCTGAAATCAGACTGTTGGCTCAGGTACCTTAACGAGGCACAAAACAAAAATCACCTCATGGGAATGACGGAGAGGAGTGTGTGACATCTTCTAAAAGGTGCCCCCAAGCCACGTGGCTTTGGCATCCCAGTGTGCAGAATGGAATGGCAGGTGCCTCCTGCATCCTTGGGAAGCTGGGGTGCTAATAATGGGGACATGTGGTTCCAGTTTACCCACTTAGAAATGTTTTAGTTCCCACTTAAACTTACCACTTTATACAATTGAGTAATACCCAGCACAAAGATTCTGGAAGAGTCATTTTGATGTAATAGATAATTTAAAAAATAAAAAAAGAGTATTTCCTATGTATTATTAATTGTTGTCAGGATTAAGCTGTATTTCCTTTTTAATTAAGAATCTGCGTTGTGAATTATGTTATATTTCAATTATTATCATTGTTATAACAAGGAGTAGCAGATTTGGAATATATTCCTTAATGCTTTTAGGGATAATAACTGTCCATGGAAGACTTGTGCCTGTTTTTAGCCTTAGAAATTCTAAATGTTTACAATATCTACAAAGGAAAGAAAAAAACAGAAGCTCTCTAGAATCAGGTCAACTGAGAACACCCTGTATGTATGTTCCTATTAGCAGAAGTAAGAGGAATATTTAATGTATATTATTTTATTACTGGCTCTTTTTACATTGTGTGATATTCAACTTTGTTCTAGAGTTAAAGTCAGATGACACTATTCAAGTGCTTCCTTCACATCACCTCCTTCAGACAATTAAGTCTTATTTTGACCATTCTTGTTGATCCCCCCTCGTGTCATATCAGGAAAAACAAAATTCTACCTTCATATTCAAGTATTTCTCCAATGATAAATCAGTATGTCTGGGTAATAAATCCCTTTCCACGCTGAAAGAGGCAGCCATTGCACAATCGTATCCTTTTCAGAAGGTAATTGTTGCACTTCTGGTATGAGTAATCACACCCCAAAGTTCAATTACTTGATGTCCAAAACTGAAAGGGAGCTCTAAATGTCTGAAGATCTTAATGCTTTGTGAGGTACAGAAAACTCAAGTGTTTTTACAAAAGACCCCACTTGAAGTGGCTTCAAAATAATCCTGAGGAGAGAGAATAAGTAAATATTTGCAGATTGCATTCCACTGGATTGGTTATTCCAAGAACATTGTTTAATTGGACTTTTGGCCCAAACACTTAAGAAACACATTAATTACAGTGATGAAAATTCTCAGTTACCTGAGGTAATTGTTAGAATAATTCCAAAAACTTTATGATCAAACTGTCTTGCAACAAAAGAGGCAAATTGTTTGCATTGTCACACTTTTAGGCATTTAATTAAGGAATTTCTAGTAAATTCTGTCTCTGGAGTGGAGTCCCTAATGAACTCTTTGCAAATGTTTACTTACAGAGGATCATTGTCAAATGCTGAGTTTCAAGTCCAGGGCTTAAATTTGAAATGGAGGGAAGGAGGGAATTATGTGTAATTGTTTAAATGGTTTTCTTCAATATTGGCCTTTTGTGTTACAAGTTCTTTGTGTTTGGCAACTCAAAATTAAGAGTGAAGTTGAGACTAGTAAAGTTTCCCTACAACGAGAGGAACTGGCTTGGTTTCTTCACTGCTTTGCTGGCTTTTTTAATTTATTTATTTTTTTTACCAGGGAATCTCAAACTTCAAACCACGATTTCTTATCAAATGACTTAAGATCTTAAAGCTGAGGCTTGCAAAGTTTTTTTGGCTGCTTGTACACCTTTAAGTTCTGGATTTTCAGCATAGTTTATTTAGAAATTACAGTAAGAATTGCCGTTTTACTGGGTTTTTTGGTGTTTATTTGCCATTTCCCATAGAGGCATTTCCACCAGCCAGAACTCTGGTTTGAATTTCAACCCCACTTGCAGAAATGGAGCACAGTCTGATTTTAACAGTTTGGTTTTTGGTTTGGCTTTAAGAATTTCCCTGCTCTTATTAAATCCTGTTTTGGCCGTGTTTGCTATTTCTTGATATTTCATAACCTTTTTTCCTGTTCATGTCTTCCCTGTGGAAAACCACCTGCCCAGAAAGAGAAAATGAAAATCTTGCTCTGTATCAGCTGCACCTCAGTCCCAGCTCTCACCTTCCCCCCTCCCCGAGGCAGCAGACCTGCAGCTGGAGAGGAAAACCTGGATTTAGTGCTGTCATTGACCACACCCGCTCCGTGCTGTGATTTGGGCAGGTTAACAGGATTCTGATTGATTGACAGTCTTTGTTTACAGTGATTTAGATGGTCTTGCCTAATCTGTGCTCCTTCTTTGACAGAAGCAGAGGAGTTGTGCAGTATAACCTGATCGCTGCTTTGTGTAACATTATTGACTTCTCTTGCTTTGCTGTGTAGCATCACTTTTGAAATTCTACATTTGCAACCAAAATGTGAGTAGCTAAATCATGTTTTCTGAATGCTTCAGAATTGTCTAATTAAACTAAATGCCTATGGAATACTGCTTTTTTTTTTCTCCCCCTTTAGGACTTGTCTTTATATCTGGTCAGACCAGAGGTGTGGTAGAACATATTTACCTATTTCTCTGTGCTGCTCTTGGCTTTTTTGCCACTTTATCATCCACAAAGCTACTTTTCCACCCACCCACTCTCAGTTTGAGAGCTGACCCTATAAACAAATTGGCCACACAGTAATGGTCTCATGTCACCAGTGTAATCTTGATGTGAATATCATGTTTCCACATCAGTGCATGTCCATTTAGCTCATCCAATTTGAAGGAAAGACATTTTTTATTTCATGTTCTGAGACTGGATACAGGCCATTTTTCCATTTTGGGTTTCAAATTGATACAGGAACACACGTTAGAATCAGCTCTTTCATTTTTTTTCCCCCTAAATCAAAGTCTCAGATGTTTTCAAAGCACAGGTCCCATATCTGGAATGCAGTGATTGCTCTGATTTTTTATTACTGGGGGTAATGGTGGGACAGTTGAGGGATACTTATTTAAAATCAGAATTGTTAGCTATTTTTTATGTTGCTGTGTGTATGAACAAAAACATAACAAGACTAATCTTTTTAACATTCCCTATATCCATTGTGTAATGGTTTTTAACAGGGAGCAAAGGGAGGTCAGATTATTCAGGTCTCATATTAAGTGACTTGGCCAATTCCACACCACATTAAATGTCTCTGCATCTGTTTTACACTTGAGAAATAGGAAGGGGGGGAAAAAAGGAAAATAAAAAAAGGGAAAATAATTCATCTTTCTGCAGCACTCAAAATGACATGAAAATGTACTTATGTGCAGCAGCCACTTAATGACTGTTGATGTCAAGAGTTCAGCAAAATATATAAAAATTACTTTTGAGCTTGGTGTGGGCTTCTTAACCTGAACACCCAATACCCCTCGTGGGAATCTGAAACACTCATTGCTGAACTTCCATCCTCCTCCGAGGGAGGTGAAGGTGCTGCCAGCTTTGACCTGGGAAGTCTTTGAGCCATAAACAGACTCTCTGTGGTCTTCTGGTGCATGTTTTCTTCAGACTGCTGCATTTTTATTTTATAGCTTATTTGAACCAAAACCTATAATGAGGGATCAGTTTCTGCATTGATGGGTGAGTGTTGTTTGATTTGTTTGGAGCACTTCAGGTCTTGGTTACCTGAATAGCAAAAGCAGTGAGTTATTGCAGCAGAAAGTTCTGCATAATCCCCTTCTGATGGATTTTCTTTAAGTCTTGGGAAGTCAGCCTGGGAGCCACCTCATGATGTAATATATGCAAATACCTGAATTTGTTAATGTGAATATTTTTGTGGTTCAGTTTTGTAATATTCTTCCCTGAAACTAGCAAGAGTGTTAAGGGTTGAGTTAAATTCTGGCTCTCTGATAAGCCAGTTCATGCCTTAGATATCTCCTGCCCTCATTTTGTAAAATCACTCATCCCAAAGGCATTTGACGTAGGAAAAAGTAAAGTTATAGTTACAGGAAAACCGGGAATCTTCCCTGATTCTCCACAGTGAGTCATTAAGAGAATCAGGGCTTGGTAATCCACTCACTCTCCACTCTCTGAGCTGCTTCAGTGGCAGAGTGGTCCCAGGGCTGGGTCTGGCTCACACCAGTCCTTGAAGGCAAAACTCAAACACTTCTGTCATGGGAAACGAGCTGATTTGCATAAGCACCTAATCTGGCCTTTGCTGAGTGATTGGCAAAATCCCCAAACTGAAGGATGTTGATGTTTCAAACTGTTCCAAGCAATAGCTCTGGTAAACCCTAATCTGCCTGGAGCCACTTGGGCCAGGTCTCTTCTTTGTGCTTCTCGGTGTATCTGTGTTTTCCCAGTGGGGTTACTGAGCAGGTCCAGTGAACACAGCCCGTTTCAAACTGGTTTTTGGAACTCTGAAAGCGGGAGGGAATGAGTTCTGCAGTGTGTTCCCCGGGGATGATCCTCACTACCTCGACAGGAACATTTTGGGGAGATCCTGAGCCACACTCCCCCACATCTCCATTTGGTGGACGAGGTGTCTGGGCTGAGCACCCGCAGGGAGATAATGACTCTGACTGGATCCCCCCTGGTCCTCACCCCCTTCTCTAACCTTCCAGAGGGTCAACTCTTTGTGCTGGAAATGTATTACTCCTCTCTGCTGCGTCCTCAGGTTTGTTTGCAAGGTGAATGCTTGGTCTGTTTCAAAACAAAGGGGTTATTTTAGTGTTGCAATACAGTTGCTAAAGACTCAGTGAAAATCTTATTACTGTGCAAAAATACCTGAGTAAATTAATTAAACTAACTTATAATCACTTTAATTTCACTCTTCTACTTATTTTTTTTTTAATAAAGACTGTTAAGAAATGTAAACTTACTTCTTTTAAGGGCTCACGTGTGTTTCATAGGAATATGCATTCAGCCTAAGTTAGCTCTATTTTGGGGGCTGAGGGCCTTTCTTGTTGCTTGCTGTGAGCTGAAGGACAACAGCATGATCCCTTATCTCTTTGGGGTTTGTTTGTTCTTAAAAAACTAATTACAGACATAATTAAAGGTCATGATTTTTCTATCTTCATTTGGCATTTGCAGGCCCTGGGAACCCTCCTTTCCCAGCTTTATTTTCATTTTACAGATGACGTGGGGCAGGTGACACGATGAGGAAGATGATGGAAGTGCCAGCAGGGGAAGGCTCATGTCAGAGCTGGTTGTTTCCATTGCAGAACGTTCTTTGTGTTTGATTTCCAGCTCTTGTTCTGTGTGAGGCAGAGGAACATTCAGCACCATTTGTGGGGGCTGAGTCTGTCAGGAATTCAGGGCAGCCCCCACTGGGCATTTATTTCTGTGTGTAAATTCACTGTGTTGTGATTCTGGGAGCTAAGAGGGTGGGCAAACCCCCTGGCTGTGGATTGCAGGGTCACTCTGCTTGGGGTTTATTCCACAGCTGGATCTTTCTTTTCTGCATGGCAAAGCAGAGCAATCATTTGGGACACAACTGCCTGACAGGTAAGAGGCTGTAGGAAAATGATCTCTTAACTCACCCTAAAACTCTGGGACATATTTCTTTCACTTCATTTAATAACTATTTTATTCTCAGCAATTTACAGAGCCCACTGGCTTTAGGTTGTGGTTGGCATTACTGAGCCCTGGAGTTGTACTGATCCCTCTGGTCATTTGCAGGTAAACAATTGTAAATGTTGTAAAGGTTGTTCACGCACAGCAGAGACGAGCCAGGATGGTTCACAGTTCTGGGCTATGGACACATAATTTCACTTAACAGGAAAAAAACACTCCAGTCTTTCATTATCTTTCTGCAAAAAAAAGTTTATTTCAGAGGGTAATTATGTTCTGTTTATTATCTCCTGTACATAGTTCTCTAACTGGAAATCACTTTCCAGAACAGCAGTTCTTAGTCATTTTACTTACACAAGCTTAGTATAAGTTTACCTCCACTTTCACTGTGACTTTTATAAATGGATTTTGTTTTGCTGAATTATGAATTGTATGTGTCTATGCATTGTAACCTGTAATGCCTTTGAAAATCCAGCCTGGATGCTAAAGATCAGGGTTTGGAATTATCTCCAAATGTGTTTTGTTAATAATTATGTTGATGTGTAATGTTCAATACTGTGAGTACTGCAGTGTATTATTTCTTAATACTTCTGACTTTTCAGTTCAGGTAATATCTAGTCTATGTTTTTTTATTTAAAACACATAGAAGAAAATGTGGATATAAATTTGTGTTGTGCAATAAAAGATTATTACACTGAACAGTGCTGGAATCTGGCTCGTCTGGTCTGCAGCCACTGTGCTGCCTTTCTTGATACTCCCTGGGGTGAATTTGCTTTGCATGACCAAATGAAGACCCCAGTGTGTGTCTCGGGCTGTTTGAGTGGCCCCGAGTCGCTGATCGTCCCTTCCTCAGCAGATGGCACTTGTGCTCTCAGGGATGCTCGCTGATACCAGGTCACTGCAGTTCTCTTTCCTTCCCTCCAGTCCATGTGACAGAGCGCACAGAAACTCCCAGCAGCTGTCCCCGCTTGTGCAGTGCTTGAAAACAAAGTGTCTGGATTTGCTTAGCTGGCTGTGCTCAGAAATGCTTGGTTCTGAAGCAACTAAAAATACCATTTCCTCGCTGTCCATCTGTCCTGTTTCAGAGCAGGGTGTCTGTGTTGACACCCACTGGGGAAGGGAAAAAAAAGGCGACCAAACCCAGGTAACTGCGAATGGAAAGAGCAGTAAGTTTGAAAAGCAGTGGCTATTTCTCTGTTTGCTGCAGTCAGCACAAAGGCATCTGGGGGGTCGGGTTTGGGGTGACAGCAGAGCAGCTGGTGGGGGGAAAGGAGGGAGGCGCTCCTGGGGCTGGAAGGGGAAGGAAACAAGACGCTGACGAGGAGAACTGCGGGTCCTCTGGTACTTCAAGGAATTAGGAACAGGGGCGTGTGTGGGTGTGTGTGTGTGCGCCCCAGCCCCGCCGGGCAGCTCTCCCCGCCGTCCCCTCAGGGCCAAAGGGGCCGCTCCGCCCGGTTCCCCCCTCAGAGCCAGGGGGGCCACTCCGGCCACCCTGCCCTTCGCCGGCCCCGCTCCCCCCGGTGTCCCCTCAGAGCCGCTGTGCCTTCCCCCGGCCCCGCTTCTCCCCATTCCCCGCTCAGGGCCGCTCCCCCCGCCTTCCCCCTCAGGGACGCGGGTCCTGCTTCCCCCGATTCCCCCTCAGAACCACGGGGACCGCTCTGCCCTTCCCCTGGCCCCGCTCCCCCTGGTTCCCCCCTCAGAGCCTCGGGGGTCGCTCGGGCCACCCTGCCCTCCTTCTCCCCGTTCCCCCCTCAGGGCCGCGGGGCCGCTCTGCCCTTCCCCGGGCCCCGCTTCTCCCGGCTCCCCCATCAGGGCCGCTCCGCCTGGTTCTCCCCTCAGGGTCGCAGGTCCGCCTTCCCCCGGTGTCCCCCTCAGAGCCTCGGGGGCCACTCCGCCCCTCCTCCGGCCCCGCTTCTCCCGGTTCCCCCCTCAGGAACCGGGCTCCCCGCTCCGCCCTTCCCGGGCCTCCCTCCCTCCCTCCCGCCGTGCCCGGCCCCGGCCCCGCCCCGGAGGTGCCGCCCGCCCTTCCGCCGGAGCGAGCCGGGCTGGGCCGGGCCGAGCGGGGAGGAACGGGACGGGACGGCCCCGCCGCCCGGGGCAGCCGGTGAGGGCTGAGGGGGCGGCGGGGAAGGGCTGAGGGGACGGGGGGGAAAGGCTGAGGGGACGGGGGGGAAAGGCTGAGGGGACGGGGGGGAAAGGCT
>JAWWMP010000050.1:5591801-5615940 GCA_035047865.1 Dendrocincla tyrannina | reverse complement strand
AGGGGACGGCGGGGATTGCCGGGGGGACAGCCCCAGTGAGGGCTGAGGGGGCAGCGGGGAGGGCTGAGGGGACGGCGGGGAGGGCTGAGGGGACAGGCGGGGAAAGGCTGAGGGGACAGGCGGGGAAAGGCTGAGGGGACGGCCCCAGTGAGGGCTGAGGGGGCAGCGGGGAGGGCTGAGGGGACAGCGGGGAGGGCTGAGGGGCAGCCCCATGAGGGCTGAGGGTCGGCCGGGGGCTGCGGGGCCAGGCGGGGCTCGGGGCCCGGCCCGGGTCGGTGCCTGCCCCGCTGCCCGGCATGACACCCCGGGCTGCACTAAAGCTTAGCTAGCCCCTGTCCGGGTGCAGCCGCTAAAAGGGATTGTTACTGCGCGGATATGTGTATTTTAACGCGGTGGGACTGCCCCGGGAGCTGTCGGTGCCACAGCTTTCCCGGTATGCCCCCCTGGCCTGTTTGCCTGATGAGTTCCGTGTGGATCAGGGAGGTTTTGGGGTTTTTGCTGTGAGTATTGTCTCTGCACGGCCGAGGATTGGAATCCCGTGAACTCAAGCCGGGTGAAGCCTGGAGCACATTGAAGCTGCTGAGCAGTGCGTTTTGGGTGCTTCTGTGGGTGTTTGTCTTTCTCCATGTGCAGCTCCTAAAACTGCTTTCTTTTTGTTATGTATATATATTTCAATTCCACGGTGTGCTCTAGTAGTTAACAAGGTGCAGGTGTCACTGGTGGCTTTCCCAGTATCCCACACCCACCCCTGGCCTGTTTCCCTGATGAGTTCCTTGTGGGTCAGTGAGGTTTTTGCTTCTATTCTGTAAGTGTTGCCACTGCCTGGCTTCTCACTGCAGGGCTGAGGATCAAAGTCCCTTAAAGTGGAGCCGGGTGAAGTCTGGAGAACATTTAAGGTGCTGAGCAGTGTGTTTTGGATGCCTTTATGGGTGTTTGCCACTGTTTGAGGCACTTTGTGCAGTGTTCAGGTTGTTCCTTGCAGCAGGGAGTGGCTGTATCCTCAGAGAGGGTGTGAGATATTGAAAGGTGAATGACGTGCTTGAACTTGAAGCAACGAAAAAATTCTCTGAGGGGTTGGTTCAGTGCTGTCCTAAATCCCGCTGGTCTGTGGCAGGGGTACCATTGCTGTGATGTGGTTGCTGGATGGACTGAGGGGGTTTTACAGGAAAAATTAAGCTGGTTTTTTTTTTTTTATTTAGGGCTGAGTGGGGCCCTGATGTGGCCCAGTGCTGGGAGTTAGCAGCACTGCATGGGTTTGGAAAAAGGGTGGCATGGTGGAGGTTGGGATTTGACTCCAAATAGTCATTAAACTGGTTTTGAAGCAGTGCTTTGTGTTGGCAGTGCCTCGCAGCAGTACTTTGGGAAGTGCACTGAGCTGCTCTTGGTTTTCCAGTTACTCAAGACTCCTTTGAGACCAAGGACTGGCCGGCACAGAAGGACGTGGTGTTTTCCAGGAACAGTGCTTTACTCTGGAACTGGATGTGTTGGCCTTCTGGTCGTGGCCACACGAGTGTTTTGCAGCAGGGAGGATTAGGAAGAGAATTGTAGCTCAGTGGAATGCTTTGCTGACAAAAATACCCCAACCAAAACAACATACAACAGAAGGGAAGAATAGGATAAAAAGCCAGTTATGCCAATTCCTAAGAAGGCTGTACACAACAAACTGATTATAAACTTGAAGATAGTCCATGATTCTGGGATTTAATTTTGTTCTGCAGTGTCATTTAAACCAGAATAGTCTTTCTTAGCTCCCTCCTTCCCCTCTTAATGTTCGCTATATAATCCCCAATTATGCTTGTTTTTTTTCTGGTGATTAACTAGTGTTCTAAAACTAGGCCTTAAAATTGTGCTTGTGAGGTCCTATTAAAATGCTGTTAAGTAACAAGTCAGATACAACGTGTATAAGATGTTTTGAAGTTTTTCTCTGAGGTTACAGCCAACTTAATTTTCATCTGCGTCCAGGTGAGCGTGGTTGACCTGTTGGCAAAAATCAGTGTGGAGAAAATTAGTGGCAAAAATCTTGCTGCTGTTTCTGAGGAGATTTTAGAAGTTTTAACTAATCCTCTTCGTATTCTTGAATTCCCAATCAAAGAGTTTTCAGATGTTTCCTGTGATTTCATTTAAAAGCACAGTTGTGAGTCACATGTAGATGGTGAGACACAGGCTGTTAATTCATGAATACGTGCTGCTCCTGCTGGGAGCTGAGCGGTCATTGCTGCGGGAGGGGGGCCGAGGATTTAACGGGGACAGACAAACCTGTAGCTTCGGGCCTGTGCTGACATTTGAGGGGGAAAGCACAGCTCGGAGCCGGGTAAATTGTGAGCTCTGTGGGCAGGGCTGGAGCCTCGTGGCCATTGGGTTTTGGAGGTTTGAAGTAGCGGCTGCAATTTCCCCTCCCAATGACAGTCCCCAGCAGCGCGGTCTGTTTGGGGTGGCTGCTCAGCCCCTGTGTCTGTCATCACACTAAGGACTGGTGCTTTTCTTGGGACCAGTTTTTAGCAGCCTGCACTGTTTATCCTGGGAAACTGCTGCTAGCTGGAATCTCTCAACTGCAAGAAAGATGCACGTGAGAACTGTGAGCACAGCAAAGATAGCAGCTGGGGTTCTTGCCTAATTCCCAAGTTGTTTAAGGGCTTTTGTATTTTCTGAGCTCATATTGCCCCACCCTTTCCTTCGGAGGAAATTAGCTCATGCTTAATTACCCTTCTGCTAATTACATGCCTGAATGTTTGGGGTTACACCTGAATCATGACTGTTTGAACACGTAGGTAGTTCTGAAGAATTTTGTGGCATTTGGGGCAGTGATTGCTTTTTGGGTTAAGTGCACTTTAATTTAATTAAGGGCCCTTTTCCACTGGCAAAATGCAGAGCTGTTAGAGACTGTAACCCAATCCCATCCTTCCACCCCCTCAGTTTTGATGCAGTTTCTAATCTGCCCTGTAAATTTATTTTTAGTAAAAGAAGTTGCTTGCTCCTCTCTCGATCTGAAGTATGAGGTAGCATTCAGGCACCAGTAAAATGTGAAACAGCAACAGTTAATGTAAGAATTGTGTGTTTGGAGACTTCCCCAGCTTTCCTTTTCTTTCCTGCTCTAAAATCCCGTGTCTGGGGATGGCCATAAATGACCAAAGAGCTGCAGTGAGTGATGCTTCATGAGACACTGTGAACGCTCTTTGGAGTACTTTGATGGTTTTGAATAAAAGGACTTAAAGCTGTTCATTAGAAGAATTGAAGTTGTTCATTGAGTGCTGTGGAGAAACTTGGAGAGCTGAATCACATTCACTTCAGTTCACTGAAAAGGCTGGTGTAGGTTGTTGCCAATAGTTGTGCCAAGGGGTTTTTTGAGAAGACTGTTAGTTTCAGGGGGGAAAAACCACCAAAACCCACCAACAACAATAACAAGGAGAAACCAGAACAAAGCCGCAACCCAAACCAAACCCACGAGTTCAGTCTGTTCTGTGGTGTGTTGTCCTGGTTTTAGATACATTCATTAATGAACTTTGTTACTAATAGTGAGACTCATTACAGAACAGTCTTGCAAAGCTACTACTTTAATTTCCAGCATTAGTATGCAGAGTTTTTAACAAACTGTTTGTCAGAGCTTGCAATAATTGTATATTGACTTGCAGTTACCTCTCAGTAGAGGTGTTTATAGATGGATTGAACAAGACCCTTTCTGTTCAGCTTTGGTATATGAGCTTTTCCAGCCAGCTCTTCTCTCAAAGGTGACCTCAGCAATCCAGGACTAATAAATAGTTTATGACCCAGTCGATATCTTGTTGTGGGTGGCCCAATCTGCAGTGACAGCAGAGGGACCTGCCTGCTCCATCCCTGGGAAGTGAGGGAAGCCCGTGGTGGAAAAGAACAGGAAAAACAAGCTGGTGGTGTTGGAGCCCATGGTAAATCTATACTGCTCCTAAACCTTATTTCACACAGTGCTCTTCCTGAAGCCAAAGCTGTGTCTGCAGTCTTTGGAAACCCTAATGTGTTCTGAAAATTATGTTGGGTTTATTGCAGAAAAGGTGTTATGTAAGTTTAGTCTTTCATGGGTGTGTTAAACCAGCCCTTAGTGACAGACCCTGTTTGGATTGAAGGAGCCCCTTTTTCCTACCACATAAAAGCTAAGGATGCACATGCTCTTTACTGTGGCTGATGCCTGCTTTAATAGGGTTACTGTGATTTTTTTCTGTTTTGTAATCTGCTCTGTGTAAAAATTAAAATTGTCTTTTGCTGTTGGTAAGAGCTTTGGGTGTCATACAAAAGGTCCAGTGTCCTGGATTGCTGCTCCTTCGGTCCCCACTGTGGGATACTGGCAAAAATGGCCTAAGGATTTATGGACTTGTAACAGAATTCATGTTTCCCGTGTCTTGACTCCTGTGTTTTCTTTAGTAAATCTTCAAAGGCAGATCAAAGTTTGTGATGGGGAAAGTGCTGTGGCTGTCAGCCAGAGAATTCTGCAGAAAAGTTGGTTTTACTGGTTGTGGTTCATGCTCTGCTTCCCTGGCTGTGGTAACTGAAACCTGAACTGTTTGCACATATGTTTTCAGTTTCAGTTCCGACAGAGCCAGGGAGGAACGGGTGGGTGGACAGCTGGTTTAGCCTTCCTAAAGAAAAAAAATAATGTGAATTTCTGTTTTCTGAAGTCAGAGCTGTGATTTATTGGATATTCTTCTTGGATAACAAACTCGACAGGAAAAATCTAGGGGTGTGAGCAAGGGATGAGAAACCTCTGAGCTGGTATTGCACTTTGCAAAAGGTGTTTGCTCTAAGTAAACAGGTGAATAAAAGAAAAAAATCAGGTAAGTCTAGGTACAACAAGACAAATGTGGTGATAGGAAGATGACTTTGAGAGCTTCAGAATAAATTGCATTAAAGCAAGTGGAGAGCTAATTTTGAATTAAACCACAGTGGCTTGGGGTTTCTTTCCACATGCCAAACTTCATAACAAAACTGCTGTAAGATGCTTATGAAAAAGCTGGAGAAGGAGATCTGATCTGTCATTGGAGACCTTTGATGTGCAACCCTTCGGATAGATCTAAGTTAACATGAGTCACATGCCTCATTTACCAACAGTGCACCAATACCCATCTGCTCTTGACATCTCTGCAGTCTGGAAAAGCAGAGCTGGACGTGGAAGGCCGTGGCCATGGGCAGCTGAAGCTGTAGCTGGGTGGGGACCAGCCTGGGAACACTTGTCACGGAGCTCTTTGGTGTCCCCACAGCCTGTGCTCTGCGAGCTGGGCTGCAGACACGCTGCCTGCCAGCAGTGGGGCAGCTTTGCATGATGGGGTTGTCCAAATAAATGCCCTTTTGCAGGCGTGGTGTGACAGCACGTGTTGGCAGTGACCCTCCGAGGAGCCCCACGCACCGTGTGTGAGGTGCAGCTTAAAGGTCCTGAGCAGAGAGTTTTCCCTTTTTCTGTTTCAGAGGAGAATGGGAGTCAGGAAGCTTTTACTTGCAAATAAGTAGCGAGGGGAAAGGCATTTTGTAAGTTACTGACAGCTCATTCTGTTTCTAAACCTTTCAAAGGGATGTTGCTGAGTAACGGATACTAATGTGTGATGAGGTCTAGTCCTTGAAAGAAGATTCTGTACCATGGTGTTTGTGTGGAGATGTGAAAGGAGGTGCCATTTCTGCTTTCCTGGACAATATGCTCAGCAGGGCTATTTGAAGTACTTAAAGCAGTGTATGAGTTTATTTTAAATTCCAGGTTTATTTTAAATTTCTTCCTGGGAGGGAGATGTGCTTCTTGAAGTTGTTGAGTGTTTTAATTGGGATACAGGAGATGTAAGAAGGATGTTTGGTGCAAATCACCTCTCCAGATTGTACTAGTCAGTTATTGTCTTCTGGTACTTTATTGTCCTTCTTGCTTAGTTTTGTGTTTTTTTGGTTGGGGTATTTTTTCTTTTTTTTAAGGTGGAAGTTTGTTGCCTTCCACACTGTTGTTTTCCTGACTCCTCAGTGGTCAGGTGGTATGAAAGCTCTTCAGAGCTGCCTGTTCTCCAGCTCCAGGAAAACAACAAATTTGTTGTTTGTTTTGTGTTATGTTACTCAGAAATGAGCTTTGAACAAGTCAAGCTTTCAGGGCACGAGTGAAAACAAGAGGTCTGACCATGCAAAGTAAGTGGTGTGACTGTGCAAAGTTTGTGTTGGAATAAGAAATGATACACCTTTAGCTGGAGTGGGAGGGAGAGAAGGGAGTAGAGAAACGGGGTGGGGGGAACAGTTAAAAAGTTCTAACAAAACTTTTCTAGGTATGTAAGATCATAAAGTACACAGTGATTTAGTTGTTGAAAATTGACTTGGGAGGGGTTTTTCTTCAGTTTATCAAAACTTGTTGAGTTGTTCTGTTAATTAAAATATTAATGCTGACCTGCAAAAATTGGCTGTGAGACTTTTTTTGTAATGGCCTTTTCTTTTGCAAGGAGACAGAAAGCCTGTGCTTTCCGTGCAGCATGTGACTTCTTCCTTTTGATTCAGGGTGACCTCTTTGGTCACTGGAGCTGATGTAAGTGCCATGGAAAACACTTGAAGGGGAGGGAGCAGAACAGCTTGCTTTCGAGTGCCTTGACTTTGCAGCTATTTACAGGCCTGGGGAAAGCTGCTGGACTTTGACACTAAACAGAACCTTGTTTTTAGCTCTAAGGTGCACTGAGGCTGAGCAGGGTGCCAGAGGTAACTGTGGCTGTGGTGTGTGGGTAGAGCTCTGTAGGCACAGAAAGCTGATTTTTATGCCTCTCTGGAGATAGTGAAAGTGCACAAGTGGCACAGGAACTGTGTCTGGTGGCTTTCAGAGAGCCAGGTGTTTAGTTTTTAGGCATGTGAGTGTGTGAAGCAGGGTGCTTTTGAATAAGAACAGACACCTGAGTTCATGAAATTGGCCTGCAGACTGCAGTGGCAAAGCTGGTGTGACTTACTCTGCTGGGGTGGGTGATGGGAACAGGGGTTTATTTCCCTGGGGGATACAAATTAGTGTAAAATTTCTGTGACGTTTTTGCTATGAAAATGTTTTTGTCTGCTGTGTCCTTATAGCTCCTCATTTACAATGAAAACATTCAGACTGATCAGCTTTACCATTAATGGCAATATTGAACATGTTTTTTTCTAGTTCAGGCACCTGCAATAGAAGTCTCTCATCAAAATGCTGCTGGAGCTTCAGGAGTGGTCTTGAAACTGAACCAGGAGCAGCTGAAGAGTTTGAGGCTTTTGCTTGCCCTTTGTTTCCAGGATTGGTGGTGAAGGGCAGGTGTGGTGCTCTGAGAGTGGGCTGTGTGTCCAGCCCCTGCCCACGTGTGGTGTCTGTGCCAGGCTGTGCCCTGGCACACTCTGGAGGTTTCATTTCTGGGCTGTCAGTGTGTTACAGCCTGCACAGAGACCCTCCTGGAGAAGGCAGTAATTGAAACCCAGAGGTCTGTGTGAAGGAAATGTACTGATGTTTCTCTGTTAATTTGTCCATATGGGAATGACAATCTATGTCTTGGGTTTTTGTTTCCTTTTGCTTTGCAGAAGCACATTAATGCCTATTTAGCTGTCAGATATGGGAAAGAACAGAATATTCAGCTGCTCTCCATCTCTATAAATGACAAAATGTCTTTATAAATTATGCCATTAAGACACTGATTCCCTTAATATACGTGTCTCTACAATGAAACTATTTTTAGGTTATTTTTCAAAACTCATTACTTCTTTCAAAGGCAGGAAAGATGTTAGTGGAAGGAGCCTTAACAGATAAGATGGAATATTTCATTTGTTCCCCCCTCAGAGAAAATCATGTGTGTTTCCTGTTACTTTACTTAAAAGAACTTGATTAGATTAATGGGAAATGTTAAACATTATCAGTCTTTTAAGATGGTTGATTTTAGATAATTCAGCTGGGAACAAAATAGCTGCTGCTTCCTATAGCAGAAAACTGTCAGTGGCAATGGCAGTTGTGCTTATCACATCTGCTTTGGTGGGTGACCCAGAGAGGAGTTGGGGGAAAACAAGATAACTCTGACACAGTTACTGCTGTTCTTCAGTTTAAGAGAATCACTTTTTGTCTTGCTTTCCATCTATGGTGTCTCAGTGTGTGTTCTGTTTGCCTTGTGGGATCTGAAGGCATGTGCTGGAGGGGAGGGTCTTCAAACAGCAGGGGAATGTTGGTTTAAAAATCCGCTTTTCCTGTTGGATGAAGGATGCCCTGGAGCACGTTTGATTGCCAGTGTGAGAGCAGTAAACTGAATTGCTGAGGTGCTTGCTCAGCTTACATGAAGCACTGGGTGGCAGGAAGGAAAAGATTTGCTGGCCAGGACCTGCTTTCCAGTGCCTCCCTGTGATATTTCTAGAGCGTGTGTTTGTCAGCATTGTAATCCAAATGTTAATATTTTAATAAGCAGACCTTAAACTTGCTAATGCAGGTGATCCTGTGCTGCTTTTCTTCTAAAATGAACCCAGCATTTAGCATGAGAACACAGTATCTGACATGCCTTTGGGAGCAAGCTGGCATGTGGGATGGTTTGTGTCAAGCAAGAAAAGGAAGGGGAGGGCTGCATCCTTGGAAGACAGGCTTGGCACAGTGCTGGTGTAGGCATGAGAATCTTTTTGTTGCAGTGAATATATATATATCTATCTATCTATCTTCTACAGAGCTGTGCTGTGTGCAGGCACCCAGCTTAACTCTGAAGTCACATGAGTACTGAAGGCACTGGAGATTCACCTCATCCATGTTCATGTGCCCAGCTGGGTCAGCTGTGGTGCTGCTCTGTGCCCTGAACACATTCCTTATATCAAGGACATGACACCTAAAGCCTCACCAGAGTGATTCTTTGCAGGGTCTGGACACAAACCCATGAGCATTCTGTCTGTTCCTCAGCCTGCTCCCTGCGTTGCTCATTGGAACTTCCCATCTTTCTTTTTCTTTTCTCCTCTCTTGCTTTGTGGCTCTGAGTGGCAGAACAAGGTGCTGGTGAGTTCAGAGCCTCGGGCCCTGCTCCCAGAGTGTGGCTGGCACTGCTGCCCTGCCTCTGGGCCAGCCCTGGTGCTGCCTGCAGGTCACAGCTATGCAAACACATGCTAATGCTGTGCTGCCTTTGGGGCTCCCTGCTTATATAACTGTGCTCTGCCTCCTCTGGCATTTATTCCGTTGCTATGGAACTGTTAAATAATTAAAACAGGTGACTTCCTTCTGAAAGGCAAACCTTCAAAAGAAATTATTTCTAGCAGGCTGTTGCCATGCCTCTGTCTTTAACCCTTCTTCTCTTTCAACAGGAAGAAAATGAACCTGAAATCTGAACGCAGAGGAATTCACGTGGATCAGTCGGAGCTCCTCTGCAAGAAGGGCTGTGGTTACTATGGCAATCCTGCTTGGCAGGGATTTTGCTCCAAGTGCTGGAGAGAGGAATACCATAAGGCCAGGCAGAAGCAAATTCAAGAGGATTGGGAGCTGGCAGAGCGGTAAAGAACCTTCTTTATTCCTTCAGCTTCTGCAGGAGGGTGACTTCACTAAATATATTCCTGGCTCCTGTTTTCTAGTCCTATTTGCTCTGGCTCAGTTTCATCACAGATTCTCAGATTTGACCTTTCCAGCAGGAATTAAAACCTTCCTCCTGATGCAAAGATGAATATTTATGACATTCTAATCTAAGAGGTTTCAAAAGAAAGTCTATGAAGTAACAAGTGTAATCACCCGCCTACCTCTCAATAAACACTTTGACCCAATTTGCATACTTAAATATGTAATTTTATCTGGCAGTTAGAAGGGTGAAAGTGACAATTTTGATTAAAATGCTCCTGCCTATGGAGTTGGCAGTTGTTGTCTTACATATAGCCAGCACCATGGCTTTACATTTCAGTTGCTGATTGACAGAACTGCTTTAATCTTGTCCATGGTCATTCTTTTAAACGGCAGGGTTAAGCCCAAAAGCATCAAAACTTTGGCTTTAATAATTTAGGTAATTTTCCTAGCCATTTGTATTTTGCAACACAATTTAGTTTCCCTACTGCGATAAATGCTTGACCTTGAAAATGGGTGTTGGAGGGAATCTATCCTTGAGAGAGAAAATAGGAGCAGCTACAACTGCTTTTTGTTGGGTTTGGGTAGAGCTTGGAAGCCTTTGGAGACCTTGAGTGATGCATTAACCAAGATCACTGGGGAAAGAACAGAAGGCATTAATGAAGTGCACGGTTCATGTCAGCCTACCTGGAGCAGGTGACATCTGTGGAAGGTCTCTGAGCTTGATTCGGGTCCAAAGTGATGGTTACAGTTTGGAAAACCCTAAGTTTTCTGATATTTAAGTCCCCTAGCCCTTCTTCCCTTAGGCTTTGAAGTAGTTATTTTGTTTGATTTTAAAGTTCTCCTTCCTGTCTGGCACTGGAAGAGATTAACTGCAGAGAAAGTGGTTGGAACCTTTTCTAGCCCAATCCAAAGGTACCAGGTAAAGCAGTGAGTACAGCAGAAGACATGTCATTTTGTTTTCCTCTGCCATAAATTTGTCTCTAGCAGTTAATAAGAACTTAGTTATTATTAGAGCAGGTAGTTATGCTGTCAGTCTTGTAACTTCTCTCACAATAAAGTGGGGTATTTAAGGAGTTCTTTAATAAGTAGCTGTTCAGCAGGGAGATGCTAAAGGCACAGATAAGCTCTGATTGTTTGTTGCAGCGCAGGGACAGCCTTGTCAGCACAGATAAGAGACAATTCCTCCCTCAAGAGATTGCAGATCCAAGACTATTTATGGTCCATCCTGAGCTGGATGGATGTTTAAAGGCAATTGCTCAACCTTCTAGCATCTTGAAGGGCAATATAATTTAACCTATTTTAATCCTCTTGAATAGGAAAAGTTGAAGGATTGGTGTGTTTGGCCCTCCCTACTTTGTATCTGTAGATTAAAAGCTGGGCTTGGTCTTCGCAGAGCACCCAGCAGAGTTGCAGTGAGGGGGGTTGCCTCATTCATTCAAGCAAGTTTATCTTTGCAAACAAATTAGAATAACAATGATCTGTTTCCCAGAATACTTCTGAGATTGTGACAGGGTGTTTCCCTTCAGGAAGATGGTGAAGGATTGCCTGTGGTTGTGAAACTCAGCATGATGCAGGGAGGGAGGCAATGAATCGATCCTTGGAAATCCTCCCACAGCCTTTGCCCTCGGCTCTGCCTTACACAATTCAGGGCTGGGACAGGAGGGGAAGGTGACCATGATTATACCTCAGTCTTCTTCTTTTTAGTACTATTTAATCCCTCCTAGTCATCTTAACCTTTCCCTTGCTTTTACCATTGCACCATGGAAAGGGTGGATGTCAAGTAGTGAAGGGAGATGTGGTAGGAAGCAAGAAATGAAGGTGGGCGTGGGGGGGGAATTAGCGTGTCAAATGAGTGGTAATTATTGCACAGGCAATTAGTTTGTCTTGTTTTTAAGCACTTAAATTAGGCCTATGTGTTTCTAATTCCAGGCTTCAGCGTGAGGAGGAGGAAGCCTATGCCAGTAGCCAGAGTACCCAGGGGGCCCAGTCCCTCACCTTTTCAAAGTTTGAGGAGAAGAAAACCAACGAGAAAACACGAAAGGTCACTACTGTGAAGAAGTTCTTCACTGCTTCTTCCAGAGCAGGAGCTAAGAAGGGTAACTGCCTCCTTTGCTTTTAATGGTTCTGTACAACGTGTGAAATTAAGAAGTATTTTTGACAGATGTCAATGTTCTAAAAGGCAGAATAGGGCTCTGTGGTTTGACTTTAAAAAAGTTGGAATAATGATGCTTCTGGAGAGCAATTGCTACTGAAAACACAGGAAAATGTGGGCTTTTGGGTGATGCCAGACAACCTCCTAAATAGAATAGTGCACTGCTAAACCTGTGGCTGTATTTGTGTGCATTATGGAGGAGTTCTTCCACTGAAGTGTAGCATAAATTGAATTCCTGGTGGGGTCTGCCATGAAGTGCCTTGTTGCTCTTGCACACATTTGCTGAATTCCTGAGTCAGCCACAGTGGCATCCCATGGGTTGGGAGTTGAAGGGGAATTTCTCCTGAAGAAAGCAGGAGAAAGGGTTCTGGCTTGTCAGTCACCTCAAAGAAACTCCTATGTCTAATTGTGATAGAAACACTGAGATAACACATCAGCTGATGCTGCCATAATGGATCACTCTGACAGCCCTAGCACAAAAAATGGGATGTGTAAGCAGAGTGCCTTTAACTGAAAATAAAAGTGAGACTTCAGTGTTTGTGTGCATGTGGGTTGTGAATATCGAGTTTGTGGCTGTCTGAATGTTTGTTCTACAGACCTGTTCCAAGTAAGAATGATTAGTGGCACTGATGTCTTTGCACAGCAACAGCTTCGACAGGCAAAAACTGGAAAATGCTGGGCTGGGGAGCAGGAATTCCAGAGGGGAAATCAACAGAAGTCTATCTTAGCCTTAGAGATGATGCATTTCCTTAGGAAGAAACATGCCTGAATTTCATCCTAGAATTGTCCTGGTGCATGGCAGCAGCTACATGAGGCATTCACCTGTGGAATTAAACCCTTTTTTATGTTCCTTTTTCTCACTTTGCATATTTTCTTTGTTTGCCCCTCTGCCGTGTCTCCTGCCACGCCCCTGCTCTCGGTGTCCCGCTCGCTTTTGCATTTGTTTCAGCTGCTCAAGAGAGAATCGTTAAGCAAGGACAGCTTGGGAGGGAGCGAAATGCTGATAACATTCTCAGGGATTTGAAGGAGATTTTTACTCCCTCCTGGGAACTGGCTTCCCCTTCTGAAGGTAAAGCAGCACAGCCTGAGCAAGCTGTCTGCCTGGTTTTAGTGAGCTTACTTCTTAGTTGGCCTTTGCAAGATACCAACTAGGGTTGTGCCAGTTCGAACTCGTGCTCTTGAACATGAAGATGACAAAAAAGCAAGTCCAGCGTCTTGAGGTGAACTTGAATCTCTGAACCAGTGCTTTGCTTTTTGGTAGGGAGAGCATAGGAATAAAGCTGAAGCTTCTTAGAGCTCCACCTTAGTGTGACCACTGAAGGGTTATACACTTGGAAAAAATAAGAATTTTGTAAGAAGTAGCTGCTTCGTGTTTTTATCAGAAAAGAATTCCAGGCTGCTGTTCTAAATCTGATTAGAAGTTGAAGCTACTTCTATTTAATAGTTGACACTTCAAGAATTTTTGCATTCTCAAAACATCTCCAAATGTTTGTTATATCAATCAAGAAGACAATTTTGTATCAAGAGAAGACATAATGGTTTCATTTAAAAACGATGCCAAAACCCTTGGTACAAAGAGCTTTAGGAGCTCTTCCTGTGTTATTTGTGTGCAATTCTGACTTGTTCTGCTCACTAAAGAAATTTGAAGACTTAGCATTCTTTATTTTGCAAATTACATGAAGAAGAGGAGTGACTGTGTGTGGTGGAGCTAATGACAAACCCTTTTCGTATTCCTTGCTTGGACTCAGATCCATGACCATGGCACAACCATAGTGAATCACTGGAGTGCTCATGCTCTGCTGTGACAATTAGCATTTCTCTAGAATGCCTTGGGAAAGATTTTACTATTAATAGTGTTTGTTCCTTGTGAAGGTGATCCTTTCTTAACTCCCCCAATGCTCTGTCTTTTCACTTGGGCATATTTCCTCTACTGGGTTCTCTTTAACTTGTTCAAATGGAATTTCTTTTCTGTACTCAGCTTCTTTTTAGTCGGACTTAATTCTTTTAGAACACGTGACAAACCTGAAAAGAGTGGGTTGCTGTAAGTGCATTTGTTCCTGCAGTCCCTAGTAATCAGTGCATATTGTACAGATTAATTTCCCTTAAATCAGGATTTCGGCTCAGAGATTAATGAAGCTGCAACTCTTCTGAGTGACCGCAAGTAGTTCTTGGTGTGGCTCGTTGAAGACAGTTCATTCTAACATGATTTTTTTTTAGCACTTAACAGAAATCTGCCTCTCTCTAGTAACTAAAAATCTATTCTAGATTTGTGACTGAAAAAATAATATTCATATTCCTTAAGGTCAAATAGTGAAATGAGGTTCATTATTTTTATCATAGAGTGAACTCAATGTTGAAGTAAGTAAATAAATCTTCAACTTACTTCAAACTGAGATCAGTAATTAATCAGGGAATAAATATCTTTTTGAAGCCTTTTTGAAAGTGGACCTGCTTTCTTTATTGTATCAAAACTATGCTTTCCACTTACTGTTTATCTGATATGCAATGTGACAAATTTAGATCAACATACAGTAGTGGTCACCCTTCAGCTTGAACCCTGTCCAGGCATTTGTGAATCTCAGGTGCAAAGAAATCATCTCTGCAAAAATGTCCTTGTGTAACTAGAGAGGAGCTTGGTTTGCACTTTCTACCTCAGTTGCTACAGTTGGAATTTAAATATTTGCAAAACCTTTTGTGTTCTTATCACTTAAATACCATAAATGTTGTAATGGTGCCTGACCAGATTATTACCCAGAGAAGGTTATGCTGAAGTGTGGAGTCTTGTGCTTTGGTCAGATGATCAGTGTTTGTTAGTCACTGGATGACACAGCTTTGAATTTAGTGCTAGATCTTTCTAAAAGCAAGTAACAACAAAGAAACAAACAAAACCCTTAATAAGGTACCTTAAGTCTAGATTAAGCCACCTTAAATATATTAATCCCCTGTATTTCTTTTTATTTTGGAGTTCTGCATGTGTGCTTATTGAAACAAGGATTTTTTTTTTTGTTGTGCATGTTAGTATTTTCAGATAGAAAGAAGTTTGTATTGTGTTGACCATGAATATTTTCATGTTTTCTGTCTCTCTGCTGCTTGCTTTTCACCATGCTCATTTCCATCATCTCTGTTCAATCCTCCCATTTTGAACAGTGTTGGCTGGCAAGCTGAAAGGTGGGTGAGCCAAACCTGGTTAGTGAAGGTATTGGAGCAGCACAATGAACTTGCAACTTGAAAAATGATGTGTTTGTGTGGGGAAAAAACCCCCTGTGGTTGCAGCTCTTTAAACTTGCATCCAGTGGGGTGTGCAGGGCTGTTCCTGGGCTAGAAGTGGCCGATCTGCTGCTCCCTGGGCTGGCTCATGGGCCAGCTGAATGAATACTTGTGTTGGTGCAAGCAAAGGAGCAGCAATGCAGAGGTGAGGGGGAATGGAAAAGGGACCACTCCCTTATCTCAAACTGCTGCAGAATCCCATCTGCAAGCCTTGGTTTTATATGGAGATACCTTACCTGGGAAGGAGAATATAAGAAACCCAAAAGCACACCCATGTCACAGCCACTTGCTAATACAAAAAGGCCATTAGTGTAAAAGGGGGTGTGGCTATAAATGTTGCACTTCAGTAGAACACTGGGGTTCCTGGAGTTCTGTTTAATAATACCCAGCATGTCACTGGCAAAGCCTGGCAGATAAATGATCAATCATCTGCACAGGCAAAAAAAAGCACCCTGAAATTTTAAAACTCATGAAACACTCCCTGAATTTATCCTTCAGTGTGCAAAGCTAATCTGTTGTGCCCCATTCTGCCAGCAGAGATCCAAGAAGCCAAAGCTCCCAGCCCCTCTATAAACAGGCAGGCGAGCATCGAGACAGATCGGGTGTCCAAGGAGTTCATAGAGTTTCTCAAGACTTACCATAAGCCTGGGCAAGACATCTATAAGCAATGCAAACTATTTTTGGACACAATGAATCATAAAAGGGTAAGTCCTGCCTGCTTTTTGCATAAATCAAATGGGGGAACTGGGGAGAGAGGGAGAAAATGCTGCCCTTCTTCCAGGAGTTTGGATTTTATGGAGGGTGTGCAGGAGCCTTCAGCTGATGTGCTTAGACAGATGAAGATCTCAGGGCAGCTTTAAGTTCTGGCTGCCTTGTTTTTTGGTGTGATGTGTGACCAAAGAACCCTTCCAGCCCCAGCATCTCGGAGAACTTTCCCTTGCAACCCAAATAAATTTGTCCTGAGTAAATCCCATATAAGTTAGTCTGTTCAGCAATCTTCTAGATAAATGTGACTTGTGGGAATATTACATTCTGAGTTTGTAGGTATCATAAGTCACAGAATGGTTTGGGTCGGAAGGGACCTTAAAGCTCATCCAGTGCCACCCCTGCCCTGGGCAGGGACACCTTTCACTAGCCCAGGGACACCTTCCACTAGCCCAGGTTCCTCCAAGTCCCATCCAACCTGGCCTTGGGCACTTCCAGGGATGGTGCCTCTTAAGTCTAAAAGGTTATAAAGATAATACAACATCAACCCACACATCTCCTTTTATTTGGGGAAGGGGAACTTGATTGTGCTTTTTGAAACATGGAATAAGGGTTACATCTTCATTTTCCATTTAAAAAAAAAAAAAATCAGTGTTTTTGCAATATTAAGCAGTGTGTAGTGCCACCTATGGTTGGAATGAGTCAGTATTCAGCACACTTTTTCCCCTCTTCTACTTTCCTATTTAGTATGTAGTTACTCAAATTATCTCCTCAAATTGGACTGTTAAAGGGAGTTCTGATGGAATTTTACATGCCCTTACTTTGAGAACATCTTGAAGTTGTTGTTTTTCTTTTCAGATCTGATTCATTCTGAGCATAGAGTTTGTGAAAACAGTGTGGTGTTATTATTGGTTGCAAACAATAATAGGTTCTTTAGAAGGTTCTTTTTTCTACTTCCTTGATTGTTTGTGCCGGTCAAAAAAGAACTCAAAGCATAGAATTTGCTACTACACAGAAACCAGGTCTAAAATGCACAGCTGAGACTTTGTGTTCAGGGCAACTGTCCAGTTTTTGCCCTTAGAGAATTCAGATGCCAAGTTCTCTCTACATTTTTTTAGGTGTAGTTTTATGATGCCCTTTAATGGTGAAAAGTGACTTGACAAGTAAAGTTAATTTTAACCCTTCAAATCTCTGTTATGTTCTTCAGGAGCTCAGTGAAACAATGCCCCAAAGACTGTGTTGTTTCACAGATAACATTGTGGATGTATTTCAGAGTAAACTTACCATTAGAAATGTTTATGGTGTAGATATTATTTCAAACTATGATTTATGTTCTTGGGGTTTTGATATACTATATATCATCCTTTAAAAATTACAGGCAAAATAGGGACAAGCTTCCTCTTAGTAGTCTCTGCTATTCTGTCAGCATTGCTCAGGGGTGTGCCAGGGGAAATGACATTGCACCTGTCCAGTTCCACTTTCAATATTCATCTGTTCAGCAAATAAATGCAAGTCTTTCACATGTTAAAGAGCCAGCATGTCTCAGTTTCTCATATTTGGTAATATAATTTAGCCAATATAAACCCCTCTGATGACACCTCTGCATTCTCAGACTGTTACTGCAGCTGGACACTTTCCTTAAACAAAACCAAAACAGCAGAGGTGTTGCTGCCAATTCTCTCTCACAAACACACTTTATCTGTGTTCTCTTACAGGACTTGAGTATTGAGGAGCAGTCAGAATGTGCCCAGGACTTCTACCAAAATGTAGCAGATAAATTACAGACACGTTGGAAAGGTATCAAGTTCCTAACTGTTGACAAAGGAATGATTTGGGGCTGGAGCCTCTTGCATTTTCAAGTAAAAACCAACTCAAAGTTGTAAAATCCTGCAGCATTCCAAACCGGCTTTCAGAAATGCTGGTCACTAATTCCAGAACAATGGTTGGAATCACTCCCAGCAGCACCAGTTCTGTAAAGGGTTGAGTCTAAATTATTTGGTTTTACAAGTTTCGCTTAAACTCTCCAAAATTTGGTTCAGTTGGTTTAATTTTTTTGGTTTAAGCCCAATACTATTTGTTTAAAACTGGAGGTGAATGTGCAGGTAACAAACAGGTGTGAGGCTCACGTTTCAAAGATTATTTTCAAGAAATATTCTTGTAAGCTACAAGAACCTGCTCTGTGTGTTGAATGTGCTTCCTTGTGAATCTCTGCATGTGGTTCCTTTGGCATGTGCTGTTTGACCCATTAGATTTTTATTTGTGCTGCAGAGAGTGAAAATACTCCCATTATACCCCTTGTGTGTGAATTCAGGTTGGCTCAAGTCAGTCATACTGGTTTGATGATGTTGGGATCAAACTGTATTAATGGTTTATTTATGGGATTTGTACCTTTCAGTGTCCCCCGAAAAAGTTGAGAAAGCAATGGATCAGATTGAAAAGTACATCATGACTCGGCAGTACAAATATGTCTTTTGCCCTGAAACTACTGATGATGAGAAGAAAGATCTTGCTGTCCAAAAGAGAATTAGGTAAGGCTCTAAAGGAAAAATAGTTGAGTAATCCCCAATGCTGTAAATGAGCTCTGACCTGTTAAAAACCTCGTGCTGTGCACACAAAAATGGCAAGATTGTTAAGCAGGAAGGGTTAAAAACAGGTTGGTTTTTTTTTTTTTCCAATAAACCAGAAGAAATTAAGGACTGGGTAATGAAAGTTGCTAGACTGGGAAAATAAATTGTTAAATGATGGCAAAAAACCCAAGCAAGTATTTTTTCTGAAAATAAATTACTTCAGTGGAATAAATTGGCTAATGGCTGGACTAGTGCCTCATCCACACAAAGCACTCCTTGTGCCTTGGGCTCAAGAAGGAGCTGCTTTCAAACACCTGAATGTTCCTGGCACAGACAGTTTAACACTTCTTTCCTCTCACAGGGCTTTGCACTGGGTAACCCCCCAAATGCTGTGTGTTCCTGTCAATGAGGAAATTCCAGAAGTCTCTGATATGGTTGTGAAGGCAATTACAGGTTTGTCAATGATGAAGTTTACGTTTGCAGCTTTAAATTTCATCTCTTGTCCTTATGAGATTGTTTTCTGCTCTCATCAGAGGGGAGACCAGGCTGTTAGATTGGCAGGAGGCTTCATGCTCTTGGACTGCAATCTCATGTGTGAAGCAGGAATTATTTTCCCACCACAGCAGTGTTTAGGCTTAGCTGATCAATTTAAACACTTGGACTGAACCAAGACAAGGTTGAACAAACATATTTTTATGGACCAGCAAGCACCACAGATAGAAATGATGGAATATTAGCCTTGCCCAGTGAATGCCCTGCTCCCTCAGGTGTCTGATTAATACACTTCTAGTGACCTGAGAACATTTTTTATCTTCCAGATATTATTGAAATGGACTCCAAGCGTGTCCCTCGTGATAAATTAGCCTGCATCACCAAATGCAGCAAACATATATTCAATGCTATTAAAATCACAAAGAATGAGCCAGCCTCTGCTGATGATTTTCTGCCCACTCTCATCTACATTGTCCTGAAGGGGAACCCCCCCCGCCTGCAGTCCAACATCCAGTACATTACACGCTTCTGCAACCCCAGCAGGCTGATGACAGGAGAAGATGGGTACTATTTCACCAACCTGGTAAGTGCATTTATGCAGGAAGATTGTCTTTTATTTGGGTGGCGGAATTGCCAGTAAAGGGAAGCATAACATAACACAGAAGAAAAATTCAAATTAATCTTCCAAAAGGAGTTGGAGCACAGCCAGTTCTGCTGTGTTGTATCTCCTCTGTCTTCCTTCTCTGCCTTCCAAACCAGACAGTGCTTTGCTTTCTTTGTAATATTAAACCCTTTATTTGGACAGTCTGATGCTAAGGCTTGGGTGTCTTTTCATTCTGCAAGGAGATAGGTACTTTCTAGCCCTAAAATCCCACGTTTGGACAGTGCAGATGCTACAGATGCAGAGTTCCCCATTTGAAAGAAGCCATGAGGTTTTTCTCCTGAAGGGACTGCAGAACTAGGCCATAAATGTGTGCAGGTAAACAGGCTTTTTAAAGCTCCTGCAGGAGGCATTTTATTGGCATGCTCTGCATTTCATCATAAATCAGTTCTTGAGGGAAATTATGTAGCTGAGTGAAATACTTGGAATATTAAAGGTTTATTTCAGTAGGAGCAGAACATCCCCAAGGTAAAATGGGCATTTGACATTGCTTCCTGCAGAATATTAATTGAGAGCATGGCACATCTCTGCTGATCAGATTATTAAATATTAATTCAGAGCTCTTGTCTCATTGTCATGCTCCTTCTGTTCTCCCACCTCCCCAACACCCTGAGGTGACCTTGAGGTTTGGAATGTCCATTGGCCAGTCAGTCAGCAAGTTCAGCTGAGTTTTTGACCTCTTCAAACTTTGGGGACGGGAGAGAGGCACACAAACTGTCTCATAAAAGCTCATTTGCACCAACCTGTTGAGGAATTTAAAAAAAAATAATCAGTTACTGGTCTAAGAGCAGCCTGAGGACTAGAACAGCCTGTAGCTTGCAGTGGTCTCACTCTCTGTTTTGTTTGCAGTGCTGTGCTGTGGCCTTCATTGAAAAACTGGATGCTCAGTCCCTGAATCTGAGCCAAGAAGATTTTGATCGTTTCATGACGGGTCAGACATCCCCGAAGAAGCAGGAATCTGACAGCTTTTCCCCTGACGTGTGCCTGGGGGTCAAGCAGATGTGTAAAAGCTTAGACCTCCTCTCTCAGTTGAATGAGAGACAGGAAAGAATTGTCAGTGAAGCCAAGAAACTTGAGAAAGACCTCATAGATTGGACTGATGGAATTACAAAGGAAGTGGAAGAGATCGTTGAGAAATACCCGTTAGAAATAAAACCAAAAAGTCAAGCCTTAGCAGCAATTGACTCTGAAAATGTGGAGAATGACAAGCTGCCCCCACCACTGCAGCCTCAGGTCTATGCAGGATAATTACCAGTGTTAATTAACTCTGCAAAGCAGCATTATCCTCACCTAGTACTATCTGGGAAGGGAAGTAAATCTAAGGCTAAAAGTCAGATGAGCTTAAATCAGTACATTTTTAAAGGTACATTTTTTTTTTTTGGTCAAGTGTAATGAATTGTATTTATTTTAGTCAAGTAGATTTCTATTAGGCTTTTGTGGGGTTTTGAACTGAATTTAAATTTTCTACACAAACTGGTGTAATTTTTAAGCAACACTAGTCCATTGACATCTTTGCTGAAAGCTTCCTTCTAAGCATGCACTTACTTGTTTTTAATAATTAGTTTGACTTGAATCCAAGTTTCAGCACAAACTCAAAAAGGTACCAATGTCTGAATTTATCCTGTAGCTGTAAAGATGAAATATATATTGTAAAATATGTAAAATTGTAAATAGATTTAAAATCTGATGTCTCAACTGTGCATGACAGCTTGTGTATGAGTGAAAATGATCTAAAAGTGTTCATTTTAGCACCTTTCACTTCCATCATGTTGCAGCATAAAGGCAAATACACTGTTAGTGTTTGGATGAGCTGATGAATTGCAGAGGATATTGTGGTAATGATTTGAAAACTTGACACTCATCTTTATCTGCTTTGTTAAAAAGAAAGAATCTGCTATTTAAAAGATGACATTTCTTCATGTAAATGTTCTCTCTGCTCTGTCAGTACACCTGGTAGCCTTGAGTGGTGCACACAAATGCTGATATTGCTGCTTTTGGAGAGAATGTGGAGCCAGGCTTCAGAAACAGGAAGAAATATTTGTATTAAAAATTACATTATGTGGAACAAAAGGTGGGAGGGGAGGAGATTGTGCAAGAGTTGCACCAAAAGTGGCTTTGTCTTCTGGCATTGTCTGGTCATTTCCATCAGTGGGATAAGTCTTGGTTGCTTTTTTGACAATCCTGGTAGATAAATAAGTTCACATAATTAGAGGTTGTTTTTTAAAAGAGGCACGAGCAGAAAAGTGCACTTTATTTTCACAAAAAATCAGTCTTCTGATCTTAAGTGAGCCCTTTGGCAGAGGGATTGACCTTGAACAGCAAGGTGACTACAGCTTTGTGTCACTAAAAGTCGAGATCTGTGTATTTCAAGTTCAGAAGAACAGCTCACTCCACAGAAAAGCAACCTCTTGCAATAGAACTTTTTAATGCCAGTGAAACATTTTATATCCCATTTGCAATACCTTCCAGCTACCCCACTCTGCTGTGACTCGTTTGTGTACCTGAGATATCGACTGTGGAGCTGCTTCTAAGCGATGTTAAGTTCTTACCATCAAGGAGGAAAGTACCTACCTCTTTATTTATAAAGTTCCACTGCTTTAAAACACTGCTCAGTATTAAATTTGCACTGCAATAATTTCAGACCACGACTGTGATTTGTCCCTTCCTGTCATGTATTTATCCTTATGAACTATGCATCCCACTGCTGAGGTGCAGCAACGAGCTAACCAGAAATGAAATTTAAACTCAAATTCTTCAGCGTATCCCTGTGTCATTGCACCCAAATTGCTTTGGATCTGACCAGTGCTTGCAGTAAATAATCCTGTAAAGGCTTTAGTTCCTTTCTAAACACTAGGTGCTAATTCTGATATCCAGGTACACAGGTTTTCCTGGGCTGGGGAGGGGGGAAGCAAACTTTTAGCTATTGTGTAAATTACCACGTTTAAATAAAAGTGTGTACATTATGCCCTTGTCAGTGAGTTCCTTAAAACCTCCTCACCGGGTTTTGTTACGCTGTTCATGATTAATGTGAATATAATTGTGGCTTCTTCTGCATTCTCTGTGATTTGGGAGAAAACAATTCTTGGCCATTCGAGTCAAGTCTGGGTAATAAAGCCTTTTTTTTTTTTTTCCTTTGCAGAAAGGTCATTGTAGTGATTAAGCACTTAAGAACGAGTTACTGGTGCATTTGTAACTAAAGTGTCTCTTACTGATGTGCCATCTTGTTACGAAGCCACTAAACTGAGAATGTTTTCAGCAAAGAAATCAGGCAGGTAAGATGGATTTCCATACCCCAGCTAAAAGTCAGCAAGCAGGAGTGATTTCCTCCTGGCAGTAATCCCTGGGCAAAGCTGTAGTGCAGAGGTGCTCTGGTCCTACAAGTTTGAGTAAAAGACAGTGAGAGGCCTCAGTTCTGCAGAGCATTATGGAATTGTATCCATGAACAAGTTACTTCTGCAACAGAGTTTAACTGGAATACTCTCTGCCTGTGAATTGGTGGCAGTCACTCTGTCAGAAATTGTTCTTTTGTTCAACAGCATCAGTGGAAGTGAATCCTCTGCAGCTCATTATTGGGAATCAGAACTTACACTGTCAAACGCTTCTTTGCATGTGAGCTCCCCGTTTTGTTTTGTTAGTAAAGAATGAATTTTACAGGAAATGCTGGCTGATTAAAAACCCTCCAAGTCTTTGGTTCCACACAGCTGAGTTATGAAATTAAATCGATTCTTGTGCCCAGTTACCAGCGATGTTTACAGGTGTGTATTCCCTTGGGGCTGGGCAGGGAGGCACCCACAGCTGCTGGTACAGCTGCTGCTGCTCCCCAGCAGTTTGGGGGGCAGGAGGGCTGGGGGAGAAGGAACTTTTTCCATCTGGCACAGGACCCCAAAGAGCTGGACGCTGCTCTGGGCATCCTTGCCTGGCTCTGCACCGGGTGTGGCCAGAACTGGGGAGCAGGGTTGGTTTTTGCTGCTCCAGAGGCTGGCAGGTGGGCAGGGGCTGTGCTGCCTCCCTCTTTCCAGGAGTCACTGCCTGTTAGTCATTAATTCAGAGCTGGCTTGGGCTTCTTGGAAGACACAATTCCATTAATGTTAAATTGTTTTACCCTGCCCTAATACCAGAGCTCTGCTCTGTCCCTTCACCCATCCCTGCCCCGTGCCTGTGCTTCCCTGCCCTCCTCCCGCTGTGTTCCAGCTCATAACCATCATTGTAATCGCTATATTACTATTATTGTTGTCACTATTATTGATAATTGCCATGATAATAATTATTGATGATTACGATGATGGTTTCTTCTGTCACACCCTTTGCTTTAACCCTGAACGCTTCAAGACATTGGACACCTCTAAGGAAAAAACCCAAAAAACACAACCAAAACCCAAACATAAAAAAGATGTTTTGGATACTTTTTAGTGGAAAAGGGGTTGGAGGGAAGGCGAGAAAGGTCGGGGCTGCATTCCTGGTCCGTGCCACCTCCAGTCCCATTCCTGGTCCGTGCTGCTTCCCAGACCCATATCCCCATATCCCAATCTCCCCATCTCCCTATCCCCATCTCCCCATCCCCATATCCCTATATCCTATCTCCCCATCCCCATATCCTCATTCCCATATCCCAATCTCCCCATCACCATACCCCCATATCCCCATCTCCCCATCTCCTCATTCCCATATCCCTATATCCCCATTTCCCCATATCCCAATCTCCCCATCACCATACCCCCATATCCCAATCTCCCCCTCTCCCCATCCCCATATCCCTATATCCCATCTCCCCATTCCCATATCCCTCTATCCCATCCCCCCAT
>JAWWMP010000050.1:5581437-5591701 GCA_035047865.1 Dendrocincla tyrannina | reverse complement strand
CGCCTCAATCTTGTCCCCCCCGCTCCACCGTCGGCGCGCGCGGCGGGTGAGGGGTCAGGGCTGCGGGCCCGGAAGCGGCGGCGGGGGCGGGCCGGGCCGGGCCGTGTGTCCGTCCGCGCTCCCTCCGTCTGTCCCTCCGCCTGTCCGTCCGTCCGTACGGCCCGGGGCCCGCCCGGGGAGCCGCCTGTCCCCCCCGGCCGGGCAGGACGATGGTGCAGAGCCCGCGGGCACGGCCGCGCCGCCGCCTGTGAGCCCCGCCCGGCCCGGGGCGCCGGTAAGGCCTGAGGGGGCTCTGTGGGGACCGGGCTGCTGGGAGCGGCCCCGGGGCTCGGGCTCGCCGTGCTCTGGCCCGGCCTGGCGGGCTGCAGCCCTGCTTGGATCTTTGGGGCATTGAATTATTTAAATCGTTTGGGTTTTTTTAAGAGGGGCTCGTCAGCTGGAAGTTTGCGTCTTACCGGGTGGGGGGGATTGTAAAAAAGGAGTAATTTCGGTAGCACTGAAAATATTTCCCTTTGAGGATACCTTGTACATAGTGATTCCTTCCTTAGGGGGGGTTGGTCTGTTTGAATTGGGGTTTTTTGGGGTTTGGGGGATTTTTCCTGCTGTTGGCTGCACAGCCATATTTTACCCTCTTTCACTCTTTTTGGTTTAACTTGAGTGACGATCTCCTGATGTCTTTAATAATGAAATCCCCGGGGCACCGTGGCTGCTCCATCCCTCCCGTGACATTCCCACCCTGCACCAGGACCACGGGGACGGACACCCCGCGAAATGAGGAGAAAACCACAATAGCTGGGGGTTTTCCCCCTCTCCTTTTCCCTTTGTTTGCTGTTGAAAGGTTTGTCTTCTCTGGGAAAATTTATTGTGTAATTATAGGGGTGAATTTGCCCTGTTCAGGGTAGATAAGGACTCATTAAGGGTCCCTCTCCACATCTCTCTGGAACTCCCACGAACTCCTGAGCCTGGAAGGAAAACCTGCCGTGGAAGGAGACGCTGTGGCCTGTTGTGGTAAATCATTGCCGCGTTTTGAGAAAGGCTGAGTTCCAGGAAATCCTGCTGCTTCCAGGCTGGAATGTTTCGATTCCATCCCCCTGCCTTTCGCCGGGAATGAGCCGCTGGCCTCAGCCCAGCTCCTGGTCAGCAGGTGTGCACAGGACAGGGATAACTTTTGTCGGCAGAGGTAATATTGAATTGCGAGATAACATTGAGTTGTGCCCGCGGGGCTGAGTGATGTTCCCTGACCCCAGATTTAGTGGCATCCAAGAGGATTAAGCCCTTGGGAAGCGTTGTTACCTCCCGGGACTTGAGGAGTGGCCCTGGGCCGGTGGAATGCGATTCTTCCCTTCCACTTGAAAGACGAGAACTTGAAATGCCGCCTGATAAGACAAAATAGTCACTGTGCTCTGGGAGGAGCATCTGAGGGCACGAACAAACAGACCTTGGTGTCCTTTGTGTGAGCCGGATGCGTCTGGAGAGCGACAGGAGAGAGGGAGCCTGGCACGCCCTGCACCCCTGTGTGGGTGCCACATGAGTGCAGCTCCCTCCTGGAGCACCCCCCCGACCTGATCCTGCAGCTCTGTTACCTGGGATTGTCTTATTTTTTATTAAATAGCACGAGAAGTTTTGTGCTAATGAAGCTCTTCTGTCAAATGAGCCCTAAACTAAGTGTTGACGAAACTCGCTGGTGCGGAATTTTGTTGCTTTCCCCAAATCTCCCCTCACCAAAAGAATGTCTGTGTGGGAGTTTATTTTCTCTTTCAGAAGACCATCCTGACCTGTGAATAAAGCTGGTTCCCAGGGCTCAGAACTCCCAGGTTTTGTTTGGGAGGAAAACTTGTGGGTGTCCTGGCACGTCGTGTGAGTTATCTGTGAAATGGAGACTCAGCTACAGGAGCTGGGCTGAGCAAATGAAAGTCCTGCTTCCTTTGAGCAGTGGGGCTCAAGTGCACAGACATGATAACTTTACTGCCATAGCCTTGGTATCTCAGGTGTTGCCCAGGTCCCTTATTTCACTTGGTTTTGCTGCTGTTTCTGTTTTCATTAGTGGCTACTGGCTCTTTTCCTGCTCGTCTCACACAGCCAGAACTACCTTCTTTCTACGCCCAGAACTTGTATTTTGCTGTTCCCCAAAGCTGCCATTTCCTCCACCTGTCAGTCATTTTCTGCTTGGGATTCAGGCTGTGTATCAGTCTGCATCCCTGTCTCTTTACAGTTCTCATTACAGGCTGGAGAGCCTTTTTCTGGCATTTCTCTCCCTGCTGAATTTGGTACCACGTCCCTTGATGGGTGGCTCTAATAAAGTCAGCTATTCACCTTATTAAACTGGTCACTCGAACAGTTTCTGGTTATTAAAGGGAGAATTTTCATGCTTCTTGATCAAAGCTGTCCTGTATTTGTTTGGCCATTGCCAGGACAGAATTTGATTTCCCATGGTTCTTTAAAGGTTCTGTAAAACAGAATAATTTTACCTTTCTCTCCCAGGTTCTCTTGCTAAGCAGCAGTAACCAGAACAGTGTTTTTAATACAACAACTTCAAAGTCTTTCAGCCTATTATTGCATGTTTTATTGTAGTCTGTGTGATTTAGATTATGGTAACTCATGTGGTAAGTCATGACTTTGGCTTGTAAAACTTGGAAGGTTTAAAAATGCCCATATACTTTCCTGCATGGAAGTGTCCTCGTTCCCATGGCACAGGCTTGTTTGCCATTTTCAAGTTTGGCACCAAAATGGGTATTTTCAACCAGAGGTTAGGTTCATTTTGATTTTACAGCTGGTTATGTTTTAAACTGTGTTTTTCACTTTTAACAAAAGTCAGAACTCAGGGTTCATTGAAACAGTGGAAAAAGACTTCCTCAGGTTATTTCTGTTTCCTGACTTACAGCTTTCTACCCTTTGCTGATTCTTTGTTTATGAAAAACTTGCAGCATTTAAAGAAAATATTTGGAACTTGTTTGGATTTGTCTGTTTCTGCCTCAGTTTTATTTTAAGTGGTAAATGAAAATCGACTTTGCTGTCCCAGGAGCATCAGCTGGCAGAGAGTTCAGGTGCTTGTGGTAAATCCACCACAGACATTCTGAGCTCCAACACGCAGTTGTTGGGAGGGGCTGTCATGCAAAGATTGAGTAATGTTTGATCCACATATTTTCCTGCTGATTTTTTAAGTCATCTACCTTTTATAGTAACTTTTCTTTCTTTATAGAGAGTTAAAAGTCAGGAACTGGGGTGTTTAAAATTCAGTATCAATTTGGTCTTTACAATTTGCTATTACTGCCCAAATTACTTCCTTGGCTTTGTTTTGTGGGCAGAACTGAAATGTTTGCTGCTCATGTAGCTCTTGGGACATTGAAGTGTTTCATTATGCTTTGAAAAGTGTTTTGAGGGGTGGAAAGAAACATTTCCTGCAAGTATGAAGCGTTTTGCTTCATTCTGTTCTTGCAAGTCCCCAGGCTCTGGGGCTTTTGTTAATAATCTGCCTCCTGACTCTGTTGTCAGAGTAACACCAGGAAGGAATGTCCTTTCCAAGAGGTGACATTCTGGCTCTCCTTCTGCCCTGTACAGTGTCCTCTCTCTGTGCTTTTTGCATATGCAAAGGGCCAGGCCATTTCCCTGCCATGACTTCTGCTTCCAGGCTGTAGGAAAGTGTGAGGGTTTTTATCAGTAAACATATTTGTAGAATAAAATAGCTCAGCAGACTGATAAGCCACTGTCTGTTTTGAGCCAGTTCCCTGTTATCTCCCCCTTGGGAGCTTTCTCCTGGAGCAGTCCTGGGGGAGTAGCTGTGTTTGTGCACATCTGGCTGCAGCTCTTTTGGTTGGACTTGGTTGCAGTGGGTTCAGGAAGCCAAGGGGATGTTTTCATCAGGTTTCTTCCTCCACAGTTCCTCATCACTTCTCTTGGTGTGTGTTGTAGAGAAGTCCAGTGGCATTTACTGGGAGGCTGTTTACTTTGCTGGGTGTTTTTAACGCTGGAGGACAGAAGGAGAAGAGGCTCAGCTGGACAGAGGTAGTGCTCTGCTCTGGAGGTTTCCCTCCCTTTCATTCCTCTGGGATGAATTCCTCCTTCCTGTCCACCCTTCTGATGTTTTAGGCTGTACAATTTCATCCCACATGGCCTCGATTTGCTTCCTAGAAACGATGATCTGAACCTGCTGCAGATGCTGGCACCTCTCTGTTCCCACAGATACCAGGATGGTAAAGTCTTGCACTTGGCCTTGTTGAACCTCACGAGGTTCTCACACACCCACCTCTCCAGCCAGCCCAGATCCCTCTGGATGGGATCCCTTCCCTCCAGACTGCCACCTCTCCACACAGCTTGGGGAGGGTGCCCTCCCTCCCATGTCCATGTCACCCCAAGGGTGTTAACCAGCACCAGTCCCAGTGCTGTTCCCAGCTCCAGCCCCAGTTTTCCCAGCTCACACAGCTGGGATCGACTCTGCTCTACCAATGTTAGATAACAAGTTCAGCTTGAAGACAAGAAAACCAAATTAAAGATGATTTGGGTACCTGCTGCTGAATTGAGAGGCACTTTAATTGGAGATGAACACCACTGCTTTGTTTGCCTGTTATTTAGGGATGGTTTGCTAAGAAAATCACCCTCTGCTTGATTTGTGTTAGTAAATATTTTCCTGGCAGCAACATCATTTTCATTCCAAGTGGTTAACCCTGGTGTGGCCCACTTCCTAACCCCATTGTACTGCTGGTAATGGGGCATCTTAGAAAACATAATTGATTTATAAATAAACTGAGCTGCACAGCTCAGATTCAGCTGAGATGGTCAGGCTTGGCAAGCACAGGAGCTCCTAATGGAGCAGTGCTGGGATGGGCAGTGCTGCCTGCTGCCCTTCTCTGCCACCCACAGGTTTCCTCCTTAAGGTTTTTCAGCGGGGGGGTTGTATTTAAACCCCTCCTCTAGACTCTCTTACGTGCACAACAAGAGTGGGAATTATTTGTAAGGAAATGTCATCATTTTCAGCTTTCTAGTGAGAAGGTGGTAGTTGACATTATGGCAAAATACAGGTAAAAATGTCAAACAACTTTGGTCCCTTTAAAATTCATGTTTGGGTTTGCTTTTTTCCCTTTTGGCAGCTGCAATTTCGCTTTTAATACCTGCTTTAGTACAGCATCCATTTTTTTTATTGTTCTTATGAATTCAGTTCCTTTGATATTAAGCCCCAAAAAGGGAATTTAATCTTAGCTGTGACTCATTTCATTGACGTTTTGGTCCTTGCAATAGACTTCAAGATTTTCCTTATTTGTAATTTATTCTTGAAAAACTCATCAGTCTATTTCAGCAGTTTCCTTTTCTACATTCTTTCATATATAAATAAGGAGGAATTTACTCCTTTGAGGTTGCTGTCTGGTCTTGAGCTGCACTGGAGGAAAATTCCCTGAACTGTAGAATGCATGATGATTTTCTTGCTTTTCAGACAGCTGCTCAAAGCTCTGTTTCCCTGGGACTCTGGCAGATTAACTGTTGTCTTTCCAGCCTTGCCCATTTATCTCTTTACCTGTCTAACAGAACTTCCAGGGTTTGTGGGGCCTGATTCCAGAGCAGAACCTCTCCAGTGCTTGTCCAGGGTTTCCCAGTGAGCTCCCTGAGCTGTAACTCTGCCTTTGGTCCTGATGAACATCCCCCAGACCCAGCAATGACTTTGGAGCTGGTGGCCAATGTTCCAGGCTGGCAGTTCTCATTCTTCCCCTTGTACTTGAGCTACTTGTTAGTCTGACTGGGGAGATTTTTACTGCACAAGTATTAAAAAGCTTAGCCAGAGTGGAGAGAGAGGCAGCAGAGTCATTAGAGCCGCTTGCTAAATTATTTATTTGGCTAAAAAGTGAAATCTGATCTTGCTTGCCTGACCTGCCAGGAGGTAATAGCATTTGGTTTCTTTTTTTAACTCTGTGAAGTAAAAGTTTAAATCATATTCTTCAAGTTACTTATTTACACAGAGGAGGGAGTTGGTTACAACTAGAGCTGGTAGAACTGTGTTTGTGTTGTGATTCTAATGGGTCCTAACAGAGAGGAGGAGGTTAAGAAAGCCCTCAAATCTAGTGGGAATATACATTTAGATGTACCTGCAGTGATCTGGTTCACAAATTCTTTTAATTATTAATGTTATTTAAGCACTTTGATAAAAAATCAGGAGTCCTTCAGGCAGCAGCTTGAAAACATTTGTCATTCTGGTTTGCACCAGCCATATCCAATTGCTATTTTCATGTCAGCTCTAGTATTGAAATCCACAGTTGTTCCCTTTTCTCTCACAAATGCTCAAAAGGCATATTATGCTTTGGAAATTGCAGCTTATAGCATTTTCTAATTGCTTTCAAAGCCATTGAGTTATGGGAGCATATTAAGCAACTGGCACTTAAAAGCTGGTGATCTCTTACATAAAAATATTAGCCCAAATATTTTTCTCTGTGTGCTTTTCAGCACATCCCGTTTTATGGCTGATTTTAGACCTTGTGGTAAACAAACATGCTAATGGAGCTGTTGGAAGCCCCTTTACAAAGGACTCACAGCCCTGTGTATGCTGTGAGTGACACTCAGCTCTGATTAAATGCTGCAATAAACCCCGCATCTGTGTTATTTTCCAAAGGAAATTCAGAAGGGAACACTGCACACAACTCTGCTTTTGGTTTATCTTTTGATCTTTCTCCATCTCAACATGTGTCTCCAATGTTTCTGGCTGGAGTGGTTGGGGTTTTTAACTGGGGCTCATTTAAGAAATTTGCTGCCAGGGACAAGACAGGCAGAACGTGCCGGAGGGCGGATCGTCCCCAGCATGATCCCTGCCAGCACCAGCTCTGCCTTTCCCTCTCCTCCCTGCCTTCTGACACCTCCACTGGCCTGCTTGGCTCTAGCACAGCTGCTCTGGGACACAGAGAGAAGTTCTGGTAAGGTGCACATTCATCATCACCTTTCATCTCCTCTCTCCTTCCCCTCCTTTCCCTGGCTGTGCTCTCACTCAGAGACACAATTTATTTTGGTAGAGCTGTTTGCAGCATCCCGTTGTTCTCGATGATAAAAACTTACTGGCTTTCCTGGCCTTTGCAGAGTGGTATAAAATGGGTTGATGGTGCAGAATAGTAAGCCCAGGAGGTGATGTTGTGCCCTTCAGAGCACTGTCTCAGCAGTTTCACCAAGGAGAGCAAGTGGGGGTGTGGGGAGAGTCAGCAGGCAGGACTCAGTGTTGTGTTGTTGGCACAGGACCTCAGGTCTCTTCCCCGGGAGTTGAATTTTCCCCTCTCTGGGGCAGTTCTGCAGGTGTTGTCAATATTTCTTCTGTTAATACTGACGAAAGCATTTCTGCCAGTAAAATCCTGAGGATACACAAGGAAGTTGTGATCATTGGACACTGGGGGATCTGTAAAAGGCTTTGTCTCAATGCTTGTTCTCTACCCTTCTGTTGTTTTCTTTTAAATCAATAGATCAGATCAAAGAGCACTCCCTCCCTTGCTGTGTTTCTCCAAACCTGTCCCCCTCTCATCCTCAGCCCTGCTGCACCTGGACTGTAAAACTGTGTGCTTTTAATAAGAGTCAGTGGGGATCACCCAGACCTGCAGGGAGCAGAGCCCCTGACTTAATTACATGTTACCACCCCTGTGTGGATGCTCAGACATTAACCCTTGCAGTGTGGAATTCTCTGGATGCTAGTCCTGAAGTTGCCCTTTCCCTGTGAATTTTGGAGATAGGCAGCACATTGGTAGGAACAGTTACTGCCTTTCTAGTTCAGTTGGGGTTAAAAGCCTTTTCAGGCAGGATTTTAGGTATGACACATATAAGAGGTTGGCTTGAAGTTCCTCCTTGCAGAGCTTCTGAAGTGGATGTCCCAAGGCTGCCCTTTCACACTGGACTGTTTTGCTTTTCCTTGTGAGTGGAGATGGGGAAACTGATACAGTAAAGTTAATTTGGGTCTTTCTGCTCTGCAAGTGAAAATTCAGGGGAGAAATCAGAAGAAATGTATTTTGGGCAAAAATTAATGAATTAATGTATTTCCCTAGCATGTGTTAGGTCCTATCTTTGCTTGCAGATTCTAGCAAATGTTCTAGATTCTGCAAGAATCAAATAAAGACAGGGAGTCTTCCAGCCTCCACTTTCTTGGGTGTTTCTAACCACAGGATTCTTGATGCAGAAGCCTCAAATGCTTCTCAGATCCCATTTTGAAGGTATTTACTTGGGGCTAAGGATCAGGTAAAGAGGGAGGCTCCAGCCTGAGTTTTGAGAGTATGTGCAAAAATGAAGAACATTTGACCTGTGGATTGTGTTCCAACTCTGACCACACTGTAATTTGGGGACTCCAAGCATTACTGGAATTAAAATGTAGCAGCGTATATCGTGCCCTGGTGTGTGGGGAAGGGAAAGAACTGGGTTTAGTGCTTATCAGTGATAGTGGGCTGTGCTGGAAGTTCTCCTCATTTCCTTAATTGTGTTCCCAGCTGGCAATTTCAGGTGCTGAGAAGGTGATGTGGAGCGTGTTTTGATTTATGCTATGTTTAAGACACACAATCTGTGTTCACTGAACAGTGCAGTCATATAATTGAATCTCACTTCGGTGTATGATTCCATTTCTCGTTGTCCAACTTTTGTCTGGTGTGATCTGCCCACCCCCACCCTGTCACACACAGCCCAGTCACTCTGTTGTAATATTCCTTCTTTTCAGGTGAACAATCAGAATAATGTTCTACATAAATCTCTTGGAGAACCTGAAGGTTTATATCAGCAGCCGACCTCCACTCGTGGTCTTTATGATCAGTGTCAGTGCTATGGCAATAGCTTTCCTGACACTGGGTTATTTCTTCAAAATCAAGGAGATCAAGTCACCAGAAATGACAGAGGTAGGTCCAGAAAGGTTCCTGAGCTAAGCAGTGGGAAAACTCATTTGAAAAACATGCCTAAAGCTAATGAGGTTTAGGAATGGTACTCCCCAGTGAGTGTAACCCCCCTGCTCCCTCCAGCTGGAGGCAAAAGAGGCAAAGATCCCAGGTGGAGATAAGAACAATTTACTGGAAACAGCAAGGACATAACAAAACAAACAGGAACAGCAACAATATTAATAACAGAAGGTGTAAGAAATTATTTCCGTGGACAACCATTCCTGATAACAGACAACACTGGACAGCTCCTCGTTTTCTCAGCTGGAAGGAACACCCTTGTCCCTGGAAGTGAGAATCCCTTTTCCCCACCAGTGATGGGAGGGGGTATAGAATGACCTACCCCCTCCCAGGTACTGCAGAAAATGAACCCTGTCCTGGCTGGGATCAGGACATTTGGGGAGAGCACAGCCTTGTGGGAGCTTGTCTGCATTTATACTTGCCTCTGATTTCCCAGAGGAGAGGCTGTTGGTGTGACTGTTGGGTAGTCTTGTTTTTTTGCAAGGATGAGGCCAAATCATCTGTCACAGATCTTCCCTACCATGGCTAAAACCTTCCTGTCGGGCCAACTGGCTGGTTTGGGAACCTCCTTCCCCAGCAGTGCTGTTCTGTAAGGAGGGAAACCTCACCAGCAGCCTCTCCTGCCCCGAGCATGGTGAGAACAGCCCAGGGATGTTCCCTTTGCAGCTCAGAGGATGCTGCACCGAGCTGTGCTCAGCCAGTGCTGGGATTGAACACATCTGACTCCTGTAACAGCTTGCCCCTCTGTGGAGAGAGAGAGCCCTGGTGGTGTTTGTGCCTGCTTTGTGAGCTGTGTCATTGCTGGTCAGTGCCGTGGCACCACAGGCAGCATGGTGCCTCTGGGGCCGTGTGCTGCTCCAGAGAGGTGACAGCCAGCTAATCTGGTTGAAATCTCTGCTTGCTTTAAGGACTGGAACACTTTCCTCCTGAGGTTTAACGATCTGGACTTCTGTATATCTGAGAATGAAACCTTGAAGCATCTCATCAACGACACCACAACTCCCGAAAGCACCGTGACCAGCGGGCAGGCGAGGTCTTCTACCCAGTCCCCCCAGACCCTGGAGGACTCGGGGCCAATAAACATCTCAGTGACCATCACGCTGACACTGGACCCTCTGAGGCCTTTTGGAGGATATTCTCGCAATGTCACCCATCTGAGCTCCACCATTTTTGGGCACCAAATTGGACTTTCAGGTATGCAAGCCTGAACCTTTATTATAAATTCGGTTTCCAGCTGGATCTTAAAGGTCTTTTCCAACCTTTCAAGGGGGAATGGCTTCAAAATGAAAGGAAGTAGGTTTAGATGGGATATTGGGAAGGAATTCTTCCCTGTGAGGGTGGGCAGGCCCTGGCACAGGTTGGGCAGAGAAGCTGTG
>JAWWMP010000050.1:5570645-5581337 GCA_035047865.1 Dendrocincla tyrannina | reverse complement strand
CCTGGCACAGGTTGGGCAGAGAAGCTGTGGCTGCCCCAGCCCTGGGAGTGTCCAAGGCCAGGTTGGACAGGGCTTGGGGCACCCTGGGCTAGTGGAAGGTGTCCCTGCCCATGGCAGGGGGTTGGAATGAGGTGGACTTTGCTTTCCAACCACCATTCTGTGATTCTAAGTGGTTCTATTGTTTGAGTGATAACTGTATAACCAAATAAAAGTTCACCAGCTTATTATTGGTGATATAAATCTCTTGTGTAGAGCACAGATGTGTTTCTTGATTTGTCATGAGGATATTCCTGTATGGAGCTCTTGACTTGTTTGTTAGAACTTTTCCCTGCATTCAGAATGGCAAAGAACCTGCAGGTGTGCCCAGATTAGGCTTGGCAGTTTTAAATGATTAACCTAATGACAATGGAAGGTAATTTTTAAGCCAACAGCATTCCGACAGTAAAAGCTTGTACAGTGACTGCCTTCAGTTCTGTCTTGATACATCTTCAGGTCCTTAACTGACATTGTAAAGGCAGTGTGACAAATACAGAGGAGAGAGCAAGTATCTTGTTGTCTAAAAAAATCTAGTTTATCTAAAATGCATATGTGAATAAGCTTTCATATCACAAACAGCAACAGAGAAGATGATTCCAGTTTCTGTGGTGTGGGGTGACCAACCTGCTGTGTGGCTGCCTGCCAGTAAGTTTGGACAGGAGTCTGTAGAAATTGAATAGAAATGGATAATAGAACCTCACTGGATTTTAGCTTTTAGCCAGGGTTGCATATTATAATAATCATCCCTGAAGGTGTCTGGAACCTGAGAGACATTGCCCTTTGCTGCAAATCTGTATTTTCTGTTGTTATTTTGTTACTGCTTTTAGAGCTATCAAATGCAAGTTCCATTTCCAGCAGCCTGGATTTATTTTCAGTCCAGTTATTGTATATGACTTAATCTGCAGTTCAGTATCTGCTGACACCTTTTTGTCTACTTGAATATCTCCAGCTGGAAAAGTGAACATCAGAAAAAACAAATGTGGAACAAAGTTTTTAGGAGGAGAAAACCTAAAGTTCTGTGCCTTTATTATAATAAAGTTCTCTGAGCATGCATGAGTTCACTTTTAAATAGTTTTTAATTCCTGAAGGGAGCTTAATGACCCCAGTTCTCCTGTGGTGGGAGAGATTAGAAAGACCAGCAGCTGGGGATTTTGTAGTTGGTTTTGGTTTTTAACTTTTTGGTTTTGCTCTCTTTGTTGCTAGTAAAGATCCTGGAGACTTCAAAGGTACAGATTCAGGGTGGTTGTTGCTGCCTCAGTCAGTTGTGTGTTGTCCTTATCCTAGTGATTGTTGCTCAGATACTTTTGTGAACGAAACCCAGCTTTCCTTCTCTCTCTCAAAGGCAGAGAATCCCACGAGGAAATAAATATTACGTTCACCCTGCCAGCTGCCTGGAATTCAGATGACTGTGTTCTTCATGGCCACTGCGAGCAGGTCGTGTTCACAACCTGCATGACTGTGACAGCAGCCAGCAATGTCTTTCCTGTCACAGTGTAAGTGCATTTTAAACTCCTTCACACACTGGTTAGTGGGTGATTAATTCCTCAGCTGCTCCTCTGAGGATGTTAGTTCCTGATGAAGGTTCCTGTTGACCATGGAAATTATGTACTTTCCCTCCTTCCCCCACAGTGACACATTTGTTGTGAAAATTCTGCTGTCTTTTAGCAACATTAGATTTTTCTGAGGGTGTTGTAAACTGTAGCCCATACCTGCCTTTCAACATGCTACCTAAACTTCACTGGGAGCAAACAATCCGTGGAGATTTAAGAAAGATACCCTATAATTTAGTTTCACTGTGAGAGATAAGATTGGACACTAAGGTTCTTATCCTCTTCCCTGCTGAGAGATCAGCAGCAGCCAAGTGCTGCTGTGCCCTCTACCCCAGCAGGTACAGACCTTCCTTCAAAATAGTTTCCCTTTGTCTTCTCTGGGTTCCCTGGCACTTCAATCCACCCTGAGAAGCACCAGCCAGTCACATGGCTGTGTGAAGCCTGATGGAAACCAGTGTTTTTCCAATTAAGCTGTGGGATGTTGGCTTACTGGAACAACTTGCAGTTCAATTCTAATCTCAGTATAGGAATCATATGGGTTTTGTAGACCCTTTCGGTTCAACTTTGGGGTTTGTTGTTGTTTTGGAAGCTCCAAACTAAAACCAGGTCTTGAGAAGACATAAAAGCTGTCCTTATTACATGGAGAAGGCAATCAGGGTGCTAATTGTGTCTGTTTTCCTGCAGTCAGCCACCACATTGTGTTCCTGAAACCTACAGCAACGCTACACTGTGGTACAAGATCTTCACCACAGCAAGGGACTCTAACACAAAATATGCCCAGGATTATAACCCTTTCTGGTGTTACAAAGGAGCAATTGGAAAAGTGTATCATGCTTTAAATCCCAAGCTGACTGTTATAGTTCCAGATGTAAGTGCTGGGGTGTTTCTGTATGTTATTTTGGAGAAATGCTTAGCTCTGGTTTAATTGAATGTGGTTCTGTTCTTGTCCTGACATAGTCGTGTTCAGTGCTGGTAGGGCCGAGACACAGCTGGAAAAGCTCTACTCCCAGTGGGTGTGATGGCCTTCATGTAATCTGCATGTGCCTCACAGCTCTTAAGAACTAACATTTCTGGTTTGAAATCATTTCACAAAAGCCTCTGCCAGTATATGGGAAAAGATCTATTACACAGATTTTTAACCCAAGGAACATTTTGGCTCTGGGTGCCACAATTAGGAACCACTTCCATTACTACACCAGCTGCGTAAAGGGGCGAAACTTGATTCATTAAGTAATTTCTGTGGTGATGTGATAATTATTGCTTCAATATAAAATGCCAGCCTTTGGTGCTGTGTCAGTAAAGGGCTTTAATTCTCTGTGCAGGATGATCGCTCCCTCATAAACCTGCATCTCATGCACACCAGTTACTTCCTTTTTGTGATGGTGATTACAATGTTCTGCTATGCAGTTATTAAAGGCAGACCAAGCAAACTGAGGCAAAGCAACACAGAATTCTGCTCTGAAAAGGTGAGTCTGTGTGCTGAGAAAATATTGACTCTGATAAGACGACATAGAAAATGTTTTTGACACAGGACAGACTGGTTTTTCTTGTCTCTGGGGATGGAGGTTCAGTTGTCTTTCAAAGAGACATGGGTGTTTCATTGGGGACAGTACAAAAGACATCCATGTGCTTTGTAGATCCCAAGAATTAGTTTTCTTTCCTACAGAAGTGGATTATTAAGGGCTGGATTGCAGCTCTTTGCCATAATTCTGATGTTACTTGGACTGGTTTGTGTGAAGCACTGAATAGATGGCATGGAGCAGTTCTATTTATCTTTTATCACAAGAGCCTGAAAACTTTATAAAACATGATACATAATTCTAACATTTGTTAATCAGAATTAAGTTGAAAATAATAAGCTGTTGAAACGGTCATTGTTCAATACTGCATTGGAGGATTTGCACTTTGCTTGAAGGATTAACTAACTTATTAATTTGTGAAGTAGAAAGCCAACACTGACACCTTTTGATCCTATTTTGTAGCATAAGCTGGTTTGGGTTTTTTGGGTTTGAGTGGTTTGGCTTTTTTACTTTATTGATTATGCTCAGTACAAAACACCTTCACACTGACTTTGATTTCCTTTCCAAGTTAGACTTTCCAAGGTTCTTTGAAAAGGCAAGGACAGATATGCCAGCTGCACAGAGATAAGTAATATCACTCTAACTGGATGAAGAACTTGCCTTTAATGAAATATTTTCTTTTTCTTTTGCTTAGGTTGCTTTGTCAGAAGCATAATCCATCCTCTCCTTTTACCGAGAATGACTGAGAACCGTAATCATTGCCTGCTGAACCCAGAATGGGTCTTTAACACTCTGTGAATACATTATCCTGCAATGTTGGTTTATTCCAACCAAAGACATTTCAAGTGCCTGTAATTGATTTGTACATATTTATAAAGTATATCCCGGACAGGTCGGAGGATGCACTCGAGGTGCAGCCGGAGCCTCTCCCTGTGGACATAGCGGAATGTGTGTGTAGATATGGTTAGTGACATGGCTACTTAGAGGCAGAGCAAGAGATTTTTGTCTAGCTGCATCTGGGCAGGTTAAGATGCCTCTGCAAGTGTCTCAGACAAACCAAGAGATCTTTGGTTTTTTGCCCAATATGTACAGTGTGTTTGAAACAGTATGCACCTTTGATATAATACTGCATTTCCAAAGCCACCAATCTACTACATGACTTAAATGTGTATTTGTGTGGCCTAATACTTTCTTCCATTTGCTCCTTGCTTGCAAGAAAAGATATCAACATTTTAGGTTTTCTTGGTTTTTTTTTTTCTTTTTTCTATTTTTGGGAAAAAGAAATACATATTCACATTTTAATAGTGCTGTATTTAGGACAAACTTGTGCTTTAATTCATAGTAAAACAAAATTAAGAAGTGAAGTCCCATTTAAAAATGTTTCTTACTGAAAAGTACTGTTTGAAATGTATTTTTATTTGGGTTTTTGGTTTTTTGTTTTTCCTTTTGGCTTGCTGAATGCCAGAGAACCAGTCAGCATAGAGACTATCTGGAAACCTTTCCACTTGGCCTCCCATCCACAGCCCTCAAGCCAGGATTGTGTGTCTCTGCTGCAGAGCAGCTTTCTGTAAACTTTTTTTTTTTCTTCTAGAAAGTGAAACTTAATAAAAAGATGTATTGTATTAACAGTCTGTTGGGGCTCTGCACAGCCTTGGGCAAGTGCAAATAATGAAAGGAAAAGAAATCCCAGAGTGTGTTATAGAGCTTCACTTTGGGACTCTCCATCCAGCTCTGAAGGGCAGCTGAAAATGACACTTTGATTAGCTTTGTCCCATTCCCATTTAATGCTGTCCACTCAGGGGAGAATGACAAGAAGAGTAGGGCTGTTGTGATTAAGGTCAAAGAAACCACACAGTAAAACCCTTTCTGTTCTCTGTGTCCATTCTTAAATCAGAGCTTTTATTCTGTACATTCTCCCTTTTTCATTCTGCCTTCTGCTGTTTTTCTTTCTGGCTCCTTATTGAGTAGCCTCCTTAATTTCAGGAGTCAGGGTCTTCCTGCAGACATTTCCACCACTGCTTTTAAAATCTCACTGGTTGCCTTAATTGACCTTTCATCTTGTCTCTCAGCTTTCTCAGCAGTGTAACAGGTCTGCATTCATACCCACAAGCTCCTTCTGCTCCTCCTTTTGCTCTAAACCACACAAAAGAAGAAAGCTGACTCACAATTTCACAGTCTCAACTATGCTGGCTTAAGATTCTCCTTTATTACCTGGAGACACCATTGATTGGTGCCTACTGGTCTCTGTGTGTGGGACTTCAGTAAGTTCAGTAAGTCTTAAGTGTGTTTGAAGCAAAATAGTCACAGTTTTCTTCAGAACTTGTTTCCTTATAGAATTTCAGTTACTTAAGTGGTATTAACTAACATGTTTTCTCCAGGGATGTTAAGGCAGAGCTTTAGACATGGCCTAGTTTGAAGTCTAGGGATAAAACAAAGCTTCCAGTTTTCTCCTGATGCTGCTATTGGACTAGTGCTGCTTCCCTGAAAGGAGTCACAGAAGCCAAACAGGTAGAAAACCCCTCCTAATTCACACGTGCCCAGCCCTCTGCGTTGATCCTGACTTGGAGAGTTGCCTACCAGGGTGGCTTGATCTGGGGACCAAAGGCAGGGATAGGAAATGCATTGGGGGGAAGGTGTTTCTGGAAATACCTGGAAAACACCCAATGTAATGTGACCCCTTTAAAAAAGCAAAGCCAAATCCTTTCACCAAATTCAAAATCCAACTCCAAATGTCCAAGCTGGAATTTAGTCTGTTGGGCAAAACAGGGTTGGTTTTTTAATCTGGCTTTACCCATTGGTAAAGGAACCTCCTTGAAAACTTCTCACCCACTGCATGGAAGCCCCCAAAATCCCAAGATTGTGAGCCACAAATGCAAGAGGGGAGATGTTAGAGAGTTGTATTTTTGGCCTTAGTTTCTCCCTTTGCACCCCTGTATTGCAGCAGAGAGGTCAGGGTGTCCCACCAGGTGGACGTGCTGTAGCACTGGGGAATTTGGATTGTCCCTAGGCACGGTGTACAAAGTTAAATGCAGCCAAACAGAAGAGTTAAAACTTTAATATTAAAGTTCAGATCATATTGATCTTTCCTTTTTTTGTTTTCTTTTTTCTTTTCAACTATGACTTGAATCAGTTTTGATTCTATTTGTACGTGTTTTCTTGTTCTTAGAAAGCTGCCATTTTCTTTTGCGTTTTCTTTGGCATTACATAGAAAATCTGAGCCTTGGTTTCAACCCTCTGCAGGTGATTGTAGGGTTAAGATGGCTGTTTTGGTTTGGTTTGTTCTTACATTTCACTTGTCTTGTTGCATGATGCTGATTTGGAAATGACATTTCTCTCCTAGATTAATTTTGTGTTTGTAAGATGTGCATATTGCTTTGCAGAATAAAAACTATCAAGTTTATTCTGTTGTCTTTATTTCGACAGCCCAGTTGCTGCAGAGGTTTCATAAATCACCTACATTAGATGGGCCACTGGAGGAAATCAGTAGTGAAAATCTGCAGTAGGCTGGAACTTCAAAACCTTTGTGTGAGCACCTTATGCAGACTTGTTTCCTGTATGTTTTGTGCTGTAGGGAATGTAGCTGATGCCCATCATGCAGAATTTGTGTCCCAGACCCATCTCTCCTCTTGCTGTTCCTTGATGATGACCATTCCCTCTCTCCACAAGTGCTGTGTAACTCACTGAGATGAACCAAGACCAGATGCTGAGTGTTTCCCAGTGTCTGCAGGGGGCTGGAGGATTTGGGTGGGTGAGGGCTGAAATGAAGATAATGTGGCTTGTTAAGTTCTAGCCCCAGCTGCAACAAGTTGCACCTGCATGTTTTCAGTGCTTGAGGGAGTGGGAACATGGTTGGTTTGCTCTTGGAAGCTCGTTAAGAGCCAGGCACTGTGTGTTTGACAAGTGCAGGAAGGCCAGCCTGCCTTGTTTCTCTGAAAAACACTTCAAATCACCCAAACTGGGGCCTATTCAGATCTGGGGGCGAATGAGAGCATCGCTTAAAAGCAAATCTGTGACACTGCTTTCTAATTTTTACTGAGAGACTCTGAGAATTGGTAGAAAAAAGTAATTTTAATATATTTTCTTCTCTTCCTTGGGATGGCTCTAGGAAACCTGGCTAGTTGTGAAATGCCTGGAAGGAGCCTTAATGCCCTGTGTTAATGTGGTCCCAGGTTTGAGTGAGTCTGTTGCTACTTCAGGGAGCAGAGCAGTCCTCTTGGCCCCCTCTGAATCCTGCACCTCAGCCAGCAAAGAGGGAGAGAAAGGCAGCTGGACACGTATCCACTTGTTTTGTTAAACAAACTCTTTCATAACCAGCAGCCGCTGTTTGGCAAGTGCAGGGCTTTGTTCAAAGAGTTTTATAGAAGTGCAACTTCCTTGAAGAAAATCCTGGTTTCATACTCCGAGAGGTGCACTTGAGTAAACTGACAGTGTGGGGAGTTCCTGCTGGGGAAAAGGGACCAAGCAAATCAAGATGTGGTGGTGGAATTTGGTTTGTTCTGAAGTCAAAGGTGAGCAAGCTGCTGCCTGGACTATTCCCCAAGCCTTTTACATAGGGGAAGTCCTGCTGCAAGTTAGGGGCAGAGCCTTAAGTCAGGTTTTCCCAAAGCTTCCTCCTGGCTCTTGGTAGTATGGGCAGCTTTAAAATAGGTGTTTTAAGCAGGTGGTACAAGGAGGGGAGGGGGAAAGGCTGTTCTCCTGATATTTCCAGGTGCTCCAAGGGTGGGGTGATTCACTGGGTAACACTCATCAGGCTGTTTGCTCCTGACGGTGGTGTTTGGTAACAAACCAAAATAAGGGCAATGAAAAAATTATATAAAGGCTGCTCATCTGGAAAACACACACGTGCTGTGTTTGCAAGCAGATGACACCCCACGATAGCAGGGCTGCTGCAGGCTGGGATGGGAAGGACCATCTGCCATCAGCCATGGCATTTCTTTAATCGGCTGCTTTGTGCCAAATATTTTGGTGTTAGTGAAAGCATTGCTGAAAGTCAGGAGCAGCATCTGCCTCCTCGCAGCAGCGCCTTCTTCCTGCGAACTGCTCCAGCTTTCTCTGCAGAAGGAAGGGTTTCAATGAAATGTTGTTCTCCAAAGTTCACATGAATGAGTGTGCTGCCAGCTGCTGGAATTTGGATTGTAAATTCTCCTTTTCTCTTCCCTCCAGCGTAAACCAAAACTTTGCTAGTGACGAATTGTCTGGCAGAGTGGGAAAATAAATCTGTGGCTAAAGGTAGAAACCCATGTTTCTGTTAAACTCCTGTGACTTGTTTGTCTGCTGTCACCAACTAACTCGGTGACTTGGAGACTTTTGATTTCAGAGCCCCACGACTGCCCTGGAAGATCCTCAGAAGTGGCACACACAAAGGTTCCTTTGTAGTATCTTTTCTGTCAGCCTTTGCCAACTCTTTGGATGCAGTCTGTGGACTGACCTTGAGGTGTCTGTTACCCCTGGGTTGCAAACAGCTTGGCTAAATAAACCAGCCATGCTGAGGAGCCAGCTGGGATTGCTGAGTGCTGACCCTGTCCCTCTCCAGAGCTCCAGGATCCTTGCTGTGCCTTTTGCTGGGTCACTGGGACAGCCTCCTTTGTGCTTCTCCTTTGCAAAAGGCTTTTACAGCACCAAGTGCTGTGGCCTTTACTGATAGCAGTCATTTCTCCTTGGCTTGCAAATGCATCCACCCCACCATGCTGCCACAGGGAGGGGGAGGCTCTGAACTGCCCTGCAAGGCTTCCAAGCAGAACCAATATTCCCTATTTACCTTTGGAAAATGGTTCTCTCCAGGATGTTAAAGAAACAGTTGGGATTTAAGCATAGATTTCCCTGTGCTGTCTCTGCCAGCTCCTTGCAATATGATCCTCGCACCTTAATGAAATAAATAACAGCGTAAGATTTCATCTGTAGTGACCAAAAATAAAATGAAATAAAACAGTAAGGGGCAAAGCAGAGATCAGCTTTTTTGTAGACCTTATTAATGTTTGTGAATAAAACATTTTACAGCACACTATCATTTACCCCTTGAAAAGATCCTTGCTGGTAATCAGCTCTACCTTCAAGCAAGAGAAGGGTGACAATATATTTTCTGTGCTTTTGGTGTAAATCACACCGTGGAGTTGTTTTGTCAGTGGGGAAATTGCTCAGGAGCAACTTGAGTAAGGTGAGTGACACAAACGTGGTTAAATTCATGATGTACTTGTACCCATTTCACCCCAAAGCCCTGTAGGAACACAATTGTCCTCTTCTAGCAGGCACAAATGGGTAAGAAAGGTGCTTGTGGGGCTATGGCCTTGTGCCCAGGTGGGATTTTCACCCTGGAATTTCATTGTTCCCCTGATCTGTTCCCCTCTCCTCCCCCAGCCAGCAGTTCGTGGGGCAGCTGGGGCTGTTGGGGAGGCTCCCAGGTGTGTGGATTTACCATTTAGCAGAGTAAGGAGGACGAGCAATCCTGCCTGACGAGGAACACCTGGATGGGGTTTGCTCTGGCACTGGGAGATAATCAGGTAGGGGCCATGGGGTGGAGCCCACAGGTGATGCCAATCCCCCTGATGAGCCCTCAGGGCTGTGGGGGCTGTGCCCGACGTGGGCAGTCCCCCCTCAGCACTGCCTGCTGCTCCAGAGGGTCACTTGTGTCCCCCGGAGAGGGGTTTTAGGCAGTAAATTGATGGTTTGGGTGTGATGGGAGCAAACTGGAGCCGCTGGATTCCTCTGACCGTGGTGAGTCCCTGTGGGTGTGGGGGCTGCAGGGGGTGACTCCAGCAGGGCATTTGGGGTGGGACAAAACTGGGCTTAAGAGGGAGCTCAGGGGGGTTTAGGGGACTGATCAGGGGGCTTGGGGCTCGTTGTAGTGAGGGGGAGGATAAGGTTTCAAGGAGAGCACGGTCAGGGGGCTCAGAGCAATGGGGGTGGCTGGATGTGCCCTAAGGATGAGCCTCGCCCTCCTCGAAGCCCGAAGAGATATTTGTTAAGCCTCAGGGATGAGAGAAACAGCTTGAAAATGCACATTTCCAGGGGAAATCCTCAGCGAGGTCGCAGGTAGGTGACCTGAAAGTGTCTAGAAACAAGGAGAAACCAAGTACGGATGTGGGTCAGGAAAAGAAGCCTGAACCTCCTGCAAGGAAATAATTGCAGGACTGAGGGAAACTGAGAACCGTCAGTGGGGAAGGGGAGTTGTCCCCTGAGGAGGCGCGGGGGGAGCTGGAAGGGTGAGCCCTGAGGATGGAGGGGCTGGGTTTGGGGTATCGAAGGGGCTGGGTTTGGTGTGCCGGAGGGGTCGGAGTGTCCCCCCGGACGGAGGGGCTGAGTTTGGGGTGTCGGAGGGTCCGGATTTGGGATAACCCCCCGGCCGGAGGGTCCGGGTCGGGTCCGGGTGCCCGCCCTGCTCTGCCCCGCCAGCACCGCCAGGTGGCGCTGCGAGCTCGGGCTGGACCCGCCGGGCAGAGCCGGACCCTGCGGGGGGCGAGAAGGGGGGACAGTCCTGACACCCCTGGGGACACCCCGAGCGAGAGACCCCCGTGGTGGGGGGAGACACCCCGAGCGAGAGACCCCCGTGGTGGGGGGAGACACCCCGAGCGAGAGACCCCCATGGTGGG
>JAWWMP010000050.1:5554967-5570545 GCA_035047865.1 Dendrocincla tyrannina | reverse complement strand
TGGGGGGAGACACCCCGAGCGAGAGACCCCCATGGTGGGGGGAGACACCCCGAGCGAGAGACCCCCATGGTGGGGGGGAGACACCCCGAGAGAGACCCCCGTGGTGGGGACATCCCTGATACCCTTGGGGACATCCCGAGGGCTCCACTGGGGGTGACACACATCCCTGACATCCCCAGGGCTCCACTGGGGGGGGGACATCCCTGATACCCCCACGGGAGGGGGGGACACACAGCCTGACACCCCTGGGGACATTCTGAGAGCCCCACGGGGAGGGGACATCCCGAGAGCTCCATTGGGGGGACATCCCTGATACCCCCACGGGAGGGGGGTCACACAGCCCGACACGCCTGGGGACATTCTGAGAGCCCCATGGGGGGACATCCCGGGGGCTCCAGGCTCCTTGGTGGGGCTGCTGCGGGTTGGGCTCCGCATTTGCTGCGTTGTGGCCGTGTCTGTGTAAGGATCAGGAGTGCGAGGCTGCTCCCCTCCTTCCCCTGGTGACCCGCCCCTTCCCAGACGCTGGGGAGGATAATATAACAGAGATATAATAATGGGGATTCGTTTGGGGAGGGATGAGAAATGCCCTGAACCAGCAGTACCTTTCCAGCCTTTCTCCCGTGATGTTCCCGAGTGGTGTCTCAGTTCAGGTGCTGTTTGGACTCCGTCAGTGCTCAGGTTTTGTGTGGTGTGTGCAGGTAAAGGAGTGAAAATGGGGTTTTCAGCGAGGTCGTGCCCCTTGGCAGCCCCTCTTGCAGGTGAGGTGCTGATGGGGACAAGGAGAGGCATTCCCAGCCAGCACAGAGGGACATGAGGGTTTAGGGGGGCTCTGGTGCCAGCCAGGAGCTGTCTGTGCTGCTCCCTCCTGCATTCCTGCTCTCCACCATGTCCCCGAGTGCCTCCAAGCACAGCAGGAGCCCACACGGTGCCAAAACACCTCCCTGACAAAATGCCTTGTGCCTCTGTCCCCATCTGTATTTCCATTTAACAACATGCCCAGCCCCAGCACTCACGTAGCTGTAGGCATGTGGTATCCTCTGAGCAGCATCCAGGCCACGGATGCACTCGTAATTACAAACACTTCCCATCTGTAATTGCTCGGGGAAAGTCTGGGGAGTGAGTTTGTTTTTCCTGGGTCTTGCTTCCAGGCAGAGAAAGGGAAGAGCAGGAAATTTGTAAGGAATAAATTGGGCTTATGGATCTCCCCCATTAAAGCCCAGCCTGGCAGGTTGAAGGCTTTACTGAGCAAGGGTCAAAGCAATTAGACAAGCCTCTTCCTGCTATTGATTAAAGGAGGAATTCCAGAGGATTTGCTTTTTCTCTGTTGTGACAATTGTAAAGCTCAGCCCCCAGGCCTGGTGCTGGCTATCACACATGGGGTCTGCCTTAATTCAGGATTGATATCCACAGTGGTGTTGGGAGGAGTGAAGGGCTGTTTCCAGGACTGTGGCTCAGATCCTGCTGGCAGCAACACATTAGTATGTCTTGACTGTGACCCACCTCCTGTGTCTAACTCTGCCCTGAAGGCAATGGGAATTAGTCACCTAATTGTTCTTTGGAGGATCTGAGCTTTCCTCCAATCTCCTACTTCAAAAAAAGCCACAGTCCCGTGTTTCTGGGCCCTGGTGGATGAGGGAACTCTTCTCCTTTCTCCCTCTGCTCTGGATCTTGCTTGGATGAAGATGCTCTGTGCGTGGTTCCCTCTGGCTGTTGGGGAGTGAGGCAAACCCCTGGCACACCGTGCTGCACCCAGTGCTCTGGGAGCACAGTCTGCTTGTAATTATTTATGATGCTCCATTGTGCATGAATAAAATGGTTTGTAGGCATACAGGAAGCCTTAATCACGGGACATGTCCCAGCAGTGCCTGCCCTGGGAATGCCACTGGCATGAGGATGCTCTGCTGTGGCTGGAGCACCATGCAGGGGTTACTGTCTCCTGAACATCTTGTGTGCAGAAGGGATGGAGACCGACACAAAGCAGTTTTTCAGAAGAAAATCTCTCTCCCCCAGGCATTGCCCGGGCCTGACTGTCCGTGTGTGGGACAAACAAGTGGCTGTGGCACAGGGGGGGAAGCCGTGCCCTGGCACACAAGGTGCCCCTCATCTCCTCAAAGGCTGGGCACAGCTGGAGGCCGGCAGGGACCCTGGTGTCAATGAGAGCAGCCTGAAAGCTGCTGTGTTGGAGGTGACTGGCAGGAGGAAGGAGCCCCCAGGAGTCCAGGGCTTGTTGGAGCCCAGCCTGCCGGGACTTGCCTGCTTTTGCTTGGCTGGGGAAGCTGAATATGCAGGGGCACATAATGGCCCTCCAGAACGGTTGCCCTGACAAAATCAAAATACTTAGAGAAGCACTTCTCTTGTTGTTGAGAACTGGGATCTGAGCAGATCTGGTGAAAACTGGAGGGCTGAGTGTGAGCATAACACAGCCTGCAGCACTGACAGCCCCCCTCGAGTCATTTGTGGCATCACAGCAGCAGACAGAGCTCAAGTTTATAGCTGCCCAAAAATGGGGCCCAGGCCACCATTCCTGGATGGGATGGGAAGGGGAGACATGGGATGCTCCCTGGTAGGAGCAGCAGGCTGTGCAGGGTGGGTGCTGGCACCTCCACTAAACTCTGCCAAGCCCCAAGTGCCCTGAGGTCTCTGGTGCTGTGCAGATCTGGCTGCCCCAGGAATATCTTAATCATCAGATCAGAGCTCAGGGGTCTTTACCCAGGCATGAGGAGCTGACAGGGGTGGGAATGGGCTTGATGAAGGTTTGCTGGGTGGCACGAGCTGCTGTGGATGAACAGGGTTGGCGTTTCAGGTCACAGGCAACAGAAACTTGTTGAATCCTTCTACGGGTGGTTTATAACCTACTTTGAGCAGTAGGTGCATGATGTTCCGAGTGCTCTCCATGTGAGTCTCATGGTGTGACCCCAGGAGGGTCAAAAGTTTGTGACTCTTGAGGATAGCACGTCTGCTATTTTTGGCCAAATTTCCTGAGAGCAGCTTGCAGATGTTCATGTTGTTGGAAGCCCAGTGTCTCCAGGAGATGGCTGGGACAGCCCAGGAAATCCACTGGGTGCCTGCTGGAGAAGTCTCTGGTGGGGTCTTCTTCTGGGGCTTTTAGTCATGCTGCCTCCTCCTCCTCCCAACCTCATTTCATGTGACACCATAAGTCTACCATTAATTGCAAAACCAGATGGTACCTTGCAGCCAAGAGATTTTTGGGAAGCATCCCTCCCTGCTGCTCTCTCTGCAGGGAGAGGGTGCTCTGAGCATCATTCTGCTCATTTCTCCAAACCAGGTCACTTCCAGCCACAGAGCTGTGGGGTTTCTGCTCTTGCAGAAAGCTGCCAGTAAGGCTGCAACCTTCCTGGAACTGGGAAAGCCTCCACTGGCCTCACTGTCCATCCCATCCATCACCCAAATTCCTCCCTGCCCAGTGTTAGTAGGGGTTGCTTTTCCTTGTGGCAAATGAAAGCGTTGGGATTTGTTTGTTTGTTTGAACCTTCTGGGAGAAGATGCCAAGGATGTGTTAGAGGAGTTTAATTTAATGTCTTGGGCTTCCAGAGGTGCTGAAACCAGAGGGTGAATCACTAATCCATCCCGTGTGGGAAGGTTGGGATCGGTGTCGTGCCAGAGTGGAGGCTGTAAACTGGAGGGGGGGCATTTTTGAGGCTCATCCAAAGAGAAGGCAAAGTGATTTATGAGCTACCAAAGCCACAACAGAGAAGAACCCCCTTGGCAGAGGCAGAAAGATCATTTAATCCAGAAACCTTTGATGTCTCTGGGTTTGTTTGGGGCGTTTGGCCTTGTTTTTATCCAGGGGTGCTGTTATCAGTGGGCTGATTGCTTTTGGTGCATGGGGTCATGTCCTGTGGGTGAAGGAATGGAAGGATGGGGTGGGATTGCAGCGTGTCAGATGGGAATGGGCAGGCTCACAGGGTTTTTTTGGGGTGTTTGTTCTGGGGCCCAAGCCAGGCTGCCCTGCTGTGATGTAGGGCCTGACCCAGACAATTTCCAGGCTGCAGCTCCACCTTTTCCATGGATGGAAGTTGGCTCTGTTGGGCTCTCCCTCGCCCACCACAACCACCTACTGTGACTGTGTTAAAACACCAGTATCATCTCTCACCTTGCACAAACCTCACCTGTCTCAATGCCTTGGTGCTGAGGGATCAGTTTGGGTGTATTTCTGTTAAAATTCATGACACACAATAAAAACTGTGGCCAGACTAAACGATGTTCATGAGGAATTGAAGACTTTCTGGTCTGGAAATGCTTTACAGGGCTAGGGGGGTGTTAAGAGAAAGCAGGTTTGAATCAAAGCATGGCTCTACCTCTGCAGTTTAGCTTTTAGCATAAGTATCAAATCTCCTGTTCTGGCAAAGGTGAATCTGAGAGAAATGCTGGATTTTGGGGACCACCTTGTGCTCAGTCTGCCTTTTGCTTCATGTCCTCATCTGCAAAACAGAGATAAAATCTCCCTGTCCTGATGGTTCAGAAGCTGGAAAGAGCCCTGGACTGGGAGGGGATGGGTACAAAAGCTGCTGCAGTTGTGGATGGCAGTCTCACATGGCTGCATCGATGTTTGCTAAATGAGAGGTGGTGTTTGGAAGGATTTTGTGGGGGTGGCAAGGTCTGTAAGCCGGCCTGGGATGGCCAGGAGGAAAGGCAGGGCTCGCTGCTCCCTGCTGGGCTCTGGGTTAATGCTGCTGGTGCTCACGGCGCTGTGGCCTGAATCCAAAATCAGATGTTCAGAGCCTTCTCTGCAGGAATTCAAAGCACTCCTGGATTATTTCAGTGCTGAAGGTTGTAGCGAGAGGGAGAGCTGCAGCATTTAGCTTTGATTTGATTTCTCTTTCTTCTTGTGCCTTTTAAGCCTTTCAGGGCTGTAACTTTCCCTCCTATCCCCCCTGGATTCACCACACCACGTCCATCTGCTCCTCACTTATCTGCAGCTGCCAGCCAGCCCTGCTCCCGTCCTCCTCACCTGGTTGTGTTGACAGCCTCAGACTGGAGATTTCCCTGTGCCCTCATGAGTTTTCCCTCCTGTTTAAGGCCAGGGCATTCCCACATGACAAGTGGAAACCTGTCGTGTCTATTGTCCATCCATGGGTTGGCTTGGCCAGATGTGCTGCTGGGGTAACAAGCCGAGCACAGACTTGCTTCATCTGGGAATCCAGGCTCCTTCCACTGCAAATCATAGAATGCTTTGGGTTGGAAGGGATCTTAAGGATCATCTCATCTCATCCCATCCCCTTGCTGTGGGCAGGGGCACCTTGCAGCAGACCAGGTCGCTCAGAGATCCATCCATCCTGGCCTTGAACACTTCCAGGGATGGGGCAGCCACAGTTTTTCTGGGCAGAGTGAGAGAAATCACCTTCAGAGTGATCCAAAGAGACACAAGCTCTGGTTTCCCCCAGGGATTTGCTTATAGGTGACCTTACTGTAGCATTTGGGTCCTGTGTAGTGTTACAAACCTGGGTCTAAAACATCTGCAAATGTGAACACATGTTGGCAAAATCATTATGTCAGGGCTCTGAGTTATGGCACAACCACCTGAAGTTCCTTTGAAGAGCTTTGGCTCTTCTTTGCTGGTGGGGGACAGGCTATCCCAGGTGACCTGGGCATTTACCAGCAGCTACAAGGAAGGGTGAGCTTGGGAACATTTAGTGCAGTGTGTGAAACGTGTCTCATCACCCTCTCGAAACAGCAGCACCCCCCTGGCTCTCCACGATTTAACACCCTCATCTTCTTACTGCAGCAAATAAGCTCTTTGCTGAAGAAGCAAGGGCTTTTATCTAGATTAAGGCTGAGAAGACTAAGCAGGGAAGAGGCCTTAGACTTTGCTCAGGCCTGCTACCATCTGGTGCTTGAATGAGCCTTCTCTGTTCTCTGCTGAACCTTTTTGTGGCTTTGGGTTAATTTGTGCTCGTTTACTGAAGAAAATAAGTCCCTGAGTGTCTGTCTGGGTGCCCCAGGGAAAGAGGCTCTCGCTGATGGGAGCTGGTAATAGCAGGGGCTCTGGGGCTTGGAAGAGCTGGGAAGGGATCGCTGTTATCATTGTGCTGATGACAGAGAGCCCTAAAAATGCCCCTCTGGACATGGCAGGTGTTGGCTGTGCAGAGGAGCCCCTGCCCTGGGAGGGTTTGGAGCACCGTGGAGCACCCAGTCACCCGTGGCTGGGTGACTTCTGGGACAGGTTGTGTTATTTTTGGGAAGTGCTGGTGGCTGTTGTTTTTAACTGCTCCAAGATTAAGTACAATGGCTGCATTTTAAAAAGTGGTTTTCCTAATTGTACGGCACTTTCTCCTTGCCTGTGGTATCGCTGAGATGCTGAGTGATGCCACAAAGGGAGCCCTGCGGAAAAGTAGAGCCACGCTTCTCCACTCCAGTTCTAATTCCCCCCTGGATTTTAGCTCTGTATTTTGGGTTGTGGCTCATCTGCACAACTCGTTTCTCCTTCTAAAGTGCCCTAAGTTTTTGGTGCTCCCATCTGTGGGGAGGAAAGGACAGTCCACCTGCATCTTCTCCCTCTAGCCCATTCTCCTTCCTTAACCAAGCTGCAGTTTCTTCCCTTCTATTTACCTTCACCAAGTGGCTTGTGCTGTTATTTTCTTGTCATACATCCACTTGTCCCCATGAGAAAAATAACCCTGGTTGTGCTCTTGAAAAAAAATTGAACTAAATAAAACTGGGAGGAGCAGATTTTGGCTTTCCTGGGACTGGGCATCCCCTGCAGGGGAGGGCTGTGAGTTGTTCCCCTCCCATTCCTGCCTGTCTGCATTCCCCCACAGTTGCTTTGCATTTAACATCTTCTTTCAAAAGGCATTTTCCATCTGGGATGGATTATTTAGGCATCCCGGAGAATGTTTTAAGCTGCGTCTCTCCCTCCCCCTCTTCCCGGGAAACAAGTATTTTATGCAAAACCCTTTGCCCGGCCCTCGTGGAGAGCTGGTTAATTAATTTTCTGGCAGGGAATGGGGGTGTTGGATACGGACAAGCCGGGAGGGTGGAGATGAACGAGCTCCAGTGACTGAGAGCCCGGGGAAAGGAAAAAATCCTTAGTTTTATCAACTTTTCTGACCCTTTGGGGGTGATCAGAGGAAGAAGGGGGGAGAGAGGTTAAAATCTGAGTGGGAATCAGGGCAGCTCACCTGGGGATGCTCCGGGGTGTTAATGCTCGCTTAAATCGCTTTGATATAACCCAAAATCAGGCTTGGCTTGGCAAAGCTCCTCTCCCCGGCTGTGGTGGGAGGGAGGGAGGGGGAGCTGGGACCACCCCGGCATTGCTGCGTGAAGTCCCTGTTGAAGGCGGGGAGTTTGTGCTGGCTCAGGACAGCCTGACTCGCGTTCCTGCGTGTCTGAACTGACCCCAAACCGCGGGATTATTTCAAGGAAATTGAATTGAATTGAATCTTCCTGCGGGTGCACAAGTTTTGGGGGAGTTTATTGCTTGTTTTATCCCATGGATGAGGCTTCCCAGCACTGCCTGGCAGGTACCTCGTTAGGTCCACTTGGAGAGAGGATTCATCCCGAGAGAGGAGGAAATGCATTATTAAAGAGAAACACGGTGTAAAGTTGATTCCAGCTGACTCGATCGAGTCACTTCATCCCAGGAATTTTGATAACAACATGAGTGTTTCCAAAGTCAGAAAGTTTTCCTCGCACAAGTGAATGCAGATTCTGATTTATAATTATTATTTTTTTGAAATACTTTCTACTCCAGGTTGGAAAGAAATGTGATTTAAGCCTCTCTATGGAAAGGAAGCCTTGGATGTGGGTCAGTTTTAGCCCATGCTTGAGAGATTTGAACTGAAAACACAGAAGGTTTTACTTATTCCTCCTCAAAAGAAGGGTCTTATTACTTTTAAGAATAGAGAAGGTGCCTGAGCTGGGCCATGGCATCACTTTGGACTGTGGGAAGGTCCAGATCTTGGTGTAATACATACTGGGGGGCTTATTCCTGCTTGGAAAAATATGCCATTCCACTCTTTCCTCTAAATATTATATACTCTAAATAGAACATGATTCAACTTTGACAAAGTTTAAATGAAGAGGGTAAAAATTTTGCAGCTAAACTATGTCTGGGCTGTTGTGCTGCACAGTGGAGTTTGCAGTCTCAACTGAGCATTTAAGCCCAAATCTGCCTTTTTAAATGCCCTGCAAACAGTCCTTTCATCCCAGATAAAGCCTGGGATGACAGCACAGCTCGCTGAGGACACATCCAGTCAATGACCATTTGCAATCCAAAAGGCAGATGAAATTATGAGGATTTATTTGTTGCCCTCCCCCTCCAATCTGCATTTATTTTCCTTTCAGCCTCCATCGAGCAGCAGGTAACAGAGCTTAGAAATCACAATTTATTTATTATTCTAATCCCAGGGAGCTGCAAACTTCCTGCCTGCCTGGAATGCAGCCTCCAGGTGCCGAGGCTGGTGGCAAACCCACACTGTAAAGTTGTTTTTCCCTGACCCTTGCCAGCAAACGTGCCCAGCACCCACACTGGGCAGGACAAAAAGGCTCCCAACCAGAGGGTTTAAGCAGCTTTGCACAAATAGGATTTGGACCAGTTTGTTTGTGATAAACAAGCCCTGAGTTCAGCTCCTCCTGCTCAGCCCCAATAGCTCCAGTGCAGAGGTTATTTTGTTCCTCCTCTAACAAAAGGCACCGTGAGCTGGGCTGGCATCTCTCTTCCCCTACCTCTGGCACCCAGATTTGACAGGGCTGGGGCTGCCAAGTGGCTGCAACTCGATCTCCAGTGTGGCACTCTGGGCCCGGGATTGGATTCTGGAAGCAGGGAAAGGGAGGGCCAGGATGGAGGAGCCTGGGTGCACACACAGCTGGGGATGGTGGTGCTCCTGCATGTGAAACCTGTCAGCTTTGCAAGCCACAGGTTCGAACTGGGAATGGGAAGTAATGGCTGGAAAGGCAGTGCCCGTGGTGGGAAATGGGCCAGCGAGCTTGGCTTGTGTCCTCATGTCCCCAGAAGCCACCTCAGGCTGGGGCTGCCAGCAGCACATCCATCACCCCAGAGCAGCTCAACCCTGAGCAGAAATTAGAGAGCAGGTAACCAAAGTGCTTCCTCCCAGCACTCTGGCACGTGCCAAACAGGCTCAATAAACTCCTGTAATAACAGATCACCCTCTTCCCAAAGCCAAACATGCTTGAAGTTGGGCTGTGGCAGCGATGGATGGGGTCAGCCCCTCCAAAACATTCATCTTCACGTCACGGCTGCGTTCTGGGAAACATTTGGAAAACATCAGGAGCGTGAGTCAAACTGGCTTGTGGCTCTTGGCTCCCACCGGGTCCTGTGCTCGCTTCAGGCTCCTCCAGGAGGGGCTGGGTGTGACCCTGCTGGGGCTCCCCTTCCCAGTGCTCAGGGCTGGCTGGGATGGGTTAGTCCCTCTGGCACTGAGGGGTCTTCACATCCCATTCTGGAGCCTGGGATGGGATACAACTGTGGCACAAAGCTGCCTTTGGGGGAAAAATCCAAGAACACGCTCCCAGAGTTTTGTCTCCCAAACCCACACGTGAACTGGCTGTTCTCCTGAGAGCACAAAAAGATAATTCTCCATCAAAATGCTCACTGGTCCTTTTTCCTGCTAAAACATCTCAAGGCAATAACGTTCCCTACAGACCAAAGTGCAGAAAGTTGCCCAAGACTTTTTAATCCTGCTGGAAGGAAAGCAAAGGGTACTTTTCAGGATGACTCCAGAAAAATGTTTGGCAGCTTTAACCTCTTGCTAAACAACTTTTGGACAGTGTGTAAACAGTCTTTTGGTTTTATAAACACAGCATCCAGATCGTTGAGTGGGAAAGGAGCCGAAGCCATCCCGTGAAGGGAAGATGAATTGCTTCCGGCAGCTTAAGTATTTTTATATTTGCTCAGGGTTAAGGGTTTGAGCTTGGACATATTTTGCCTGGGAAATCTGGGAGGAGAAAGAGGTGGCACTGCAGGGCGGAAAGCACCTGAATTTGGAAAAAGATGAGATTATAAAAGTGTTTCTTGACAGCAATCCCCACGCGCTTTTGATACCCAGGTGTGGGGGGAGGCCACCCTGCTCCCCTCTGCTCCAGAGGGCTCAGTTTTGGCACAGAGGGGTCCATCCCTCCATCCCCCCATCCTCCCAGCCCCTGTGGGTCAGTGCAGGCAAGCACCTCTACAGACCACCCCTTTGGACTGAGGAAATGCCTCTGGGATCTAACAAATGTTTTTCTACTCTTCTCATTTGACTAAATGATTGAACCCTCATCAGTGGCCAAAAACCCAACCACCACTCAAAACCCCAAACCAGCCAATCCCCCAACGTCCCCCCACTGTGTTCTCTGGGAGATGCATCCAGCCTTTGCTGGAATTTAAGCTTTTTAAAGTTAAAAACCCCACAAGAGAGCTCTGGAGGGACCCTCTCTCGTGCTGTTCCAGGGTAGTGGAGGAGAAGCAGCAGCTGTTGGTGGGATAATGGGGTGACAGCACATTTTGGTGGCACCCAGTGAGGTTTGGTGACAGGAATGTGGCAGCAGGAAGTGGCTTGGCCAAGGGTGTTGCATGAAAATCCCCATTTCCATCTGTGGCAGCTGAATTGCTTGGAGGGGGTTGGAGGTTTCCTTTGAATGCAATTCTTTTGTTCTAAAACCACTTGTGCAGCTCCAGATGTTGCAGTGTAATGAAGGTGATGAGGTACAGCAAATTGATAATTAAGAAGAAAGCTTTCCAATTGTGATTTGGGGATTTTGGCAGTTCTGTTCTTGCCCCTGTAGGAATTTTGTCCCCTGGTACTCAGGCCTGAGGGACACATCTTCTTTCCTCATCCCTGACCCTGATTTCGGGCAGCAAGGGAGAGCAGGAGGAAAGTGCTTCCCTCTGTATTACACTGATATTTCTCTGGCTGCTCAGGTTTTGTTCTCCCTTGGTTTGCAGGATGAAGATTTTAAATTCTTTTCACCTTCCTTTTGTAGCTTAGACCAAACCTGGGGAGTTGTTAAAAGATGAATATGGGATGACTTCATTTCTAGAAGGAAACATAAGTGCTACTACGTGAGATTGTTTCATTTCTCCTTAAAAACCTCTCTCATACATGTGATGTTCCTCATCATTTTACTGCCCTGTTTATCCTGGAGTTTGGTTCATCTGCAATTGCATCTTGCAGCATTTCACAAGGCCCTTCAACCCTGTCTCACTGCTGTGCCTTGTCAAAGCTGAATTGAATCAAGCTTAGGATACAGATAGCCTTTTGTTCTTCTAAAATCACATTTTTCAATTTGGCCTTCTTCCCCAGAGATTGCTGAGACTGACTGCTCTCCTCTGGCTGGATGTGGTGGTGTCTTACAGTAAGGGTTTTTTCCTTTAAATAAGAGACAAAAATCACATTAACTGTGGGATTCCTTTAAATGTCATCTTGAAAGTAATATTTCTCCTAGCCAGCTTATTCTTTTCCCATAGTGAGTAGCACTAACCTTAAGCTGATGCTGACATTTCAAATTAATCCTAATCATTCCATCCCAATCAAGAGAAATTGGCAAGTCCTGCACTGCCCTTCAGAGCAAGAGGGCTTGAGGAGAAACTGAGCTTGGTCCCAGCTCAGTGTCTGGTTTGAACCTTTGGGGAAGGGACAGAGGTAGATGAGATGGTGGGTCCTGCACGTGTTGGCAATTGCCATGGCTTTGTTCAGAGGGGATGGTGGGGAGCTCTTGAAAAACACTCACTTTCTGGAGGGACAACAAGGGTAGAGCCTCCTTTGAATATCCCACTTTCTGGATCATCCTTGTCCAGAGTGGACAAGGGTTCAGTTCAGGGTGGGAGTCCTGGGCAAAACCTGGGATTAGAAAAGGCTTTTCTCTTAGGGAAGTTATGAAATTAATCTCCCCCATCCAAGCCTGTAAGTCCATGGATAGAGGGGTGAGCTCCAGCACTTTAAAAGGCACATTGCAAAAGACAGGACAGGGGGGCTGGTAAGAGAGAAGTGTGATGAGATTGTGAACTTCCAGTGAAACCAGGCAGTGCTTCCTGGAAGTGGGAAGTTAGTTCTGTCTGTGACTAATCTGAAGCCAAATGTACATTCTACAGGTGTGCCAAGTGGTTTGATGGTGGGTACCCCCTCCTGGGATGTTGGGGAACTGAGGGTGAGTGTCTCTGTTTTCAGGCATTTGATGTCAGACTTCCTGCACACCAGTTTATTCCATCAGGCTATTGACTCACATGGTATGGATGTTCCCTGACTTCTGCATAATGCATTGAAAACCTTTAATTTCTTTTTTGCTGTAGAAGTGAGAACATTCTTAAATGGTCTGTGGGAGAGGAGAAATTGTTGTCTTTCATGATTTCATTCTCTGAAGTTATTTCCTTTTAAAGCAGAAGACTTTTCTAACTCACCGTTAATATTAGACATCACAAAAAGGAGTTAAAAGAGAAAAGAAACCCCCTTAGACAAACATCTACTCATTTAAAGTTTGCACACATCTGCACTAAGGAAAAAATGCACATTGGCTGTGGAGCCACTAATGAGTTTAGCAGAACATTTCATCAGTCAGAGCTGCGGAGGGAGCTGCATCCCCCCGAGCAGGGCAGGATGGCCCTGCTGGCAGCACTGGGGAACCTGCTGGGGCAGCCCTGCTGCTGCTGGGGGGCTTGGTTGGTATGTTTGGAAAACTGTGCATGCAGGAAAGCTGAGGTTGGGGGAGCAGCTCCGTGAGACCTTTCTGAGGGTGCAGATGTGGATGATGCTCCGGGATGGAGCGTTTCTGAGGGATGTGCACATCTTGGACAGCTGAGCCTGGGGGTTGTTCTTGTGCTGCCCTGAATGGTCTCGGTTCCTTTGCATCCACTCCCAGGGAATATAAATCTGACTTGTCCACACTGGCAACACTTGGTGTTTGTTTTGCGTTGGTGTAACAAGAGTGCACCCCACACTCTTATTTTCCCCCTGTTTTTATCCTGTGTGCTACAAATAAGGCTGGAGGAGCAGTAGATGAACTCTCTGCCCCGCTGAGTGAAGTGTCAGGAGTGCAAAGGTTGGGCTTTGTTTATTTACCCAAGCCATGGTTGCTGTGCAAAGCCACCTCCTTGGCCAGGATCCTTGTGGGCTGAGCTCGCCTCTCCTCTGGGCAGCAGGTGGGGAAGGGAGGGGGTTTGTAGCTTTAGTCCCAGGGGAATAAGTATGGTGGTGTCCCACAAATGTGAAATGGCCCACTGGATGGTCCTGAGTTGGTGGAGAGATGACCATGCCTTCCTGGGGGGGTCAGTCCTGCAGCCTGTGCTGACCAGGCTGCTCCATCTCATGGGAATGGGCACAAACAGCCTGTTTTGAAGTGGTTGAAAATCAGTGATTGGCTGGATTTGGTTCTCTGTCTGCCCGGAGTAAGTGATGGCTCCTGGCATTAGGGAGGTGTGCGCTTTTCCCTTCATCCTGGATGAGATGCTCTGTTTGTGTGGCTGTGTCCTTTGAAGGAGGCCTCGTGGCCTGAAATTCTGGAGGAGTGCAGGGAACAGGGGAATCTCAGCCCTGGCAGGGGTTTCTCTTTCTGCTTCTTTTCCATTATTCAATGTTTTTGTTGGAAAGGTGAACCGACCCGATCTTGCTGGCTTCTTGCTGTACCACAAGCTTACAGATATAAGTAAAGAACAGGCTCTGAGATGAAACTCAGGGACAGGCAGAGGATTTTAGGGCTGGAGGCACCTTGTCTGGCAGCTCCTGTTAGGCAGGAAGGCTGTGGGTACCAGCAGGACTGACACTGCAGCTGCTGCTTGGGAAAGTACTGACAATTGTCTGTTCCAGTGGGAAAACCACCTGATGCAGAATCTTACAAGAGGTGACTGGCCCTGTCCCATGGATTTTGGGGCACAGTGTCAGGCTCCAAGTCTGAAATGATGCTTCTTCAACTGGGTTTTCAGACACAGCCCCCACGCAGCATCTTGCAGGGTGACAAAAGCCCTTCTTGAATGTCATTATGTGTCACAACCCCGCTAAGAGGACTGACCCTTTGAAAGGGAGGAGGCTGTACCTAGCACGGTGTCTGCAGGGGGAAATGCTGCTGGAAGGGTGTCAGGCACCACTTCCCGCTGCCTCCTGTTGACATTGGCAAATTGGCTGCCTCTCCCTGACTTCTCCAGGGAGATTTACTGCCAGGTGAGGCCTTTGGTTAATACAAACTTGTGGTTTCTGCAAACCATGTGGCTGCGTGTTTCCTCAGCTGACTTTACCTGATATGGCTGAACCACTGAAATGTAGTTTTTGGCTCGTGACAGCAGTCATGAGCTGACTTTTGGGGGAAGATACCAGTATTTGGTCCTGATTTGGATCATGTGCAGCATGGCTCTGTAAACCAGAGCCAAACCCTAGTGAAGTCAGTGGGGCTCTGTGTTGTTCTTGTGGTCTCTGAACAAAAATGCATTATATGAGTTGGCCTTTGGAGGTTTAGAAACAATTCCATGGGCCTCCAGCTATTTGGTGATCAAGAAGAGCTGCTTTTTATCCATCAATGAAACATGGTGTTTGTGTGTTCACGCAGTTACACAGGATGCAGAGCAGGCAGAAAGTTCTCAGGTGTTGCTTTGGGATGATTTCTGACTCAGTTGTAAAGTGCCCCCATAGCTCATTCCTCCACCAGGAGGTGATGCCTTCCCAGCCTGGGCACTCCTCAGTGGCTGCAGTGGCTCTTCTACTGCCCTGGCCAAGCAGAGGGCTGGGGGTGGATGGAGAGTTTGCTGCATGTCTGTGTTGGAAAACAGCCCCTCACGTGGAGAGAGTGGCTGGGGCATCATCAGTCCAAAGCTTATTCCTCCCGGGCCCTTCTTGAGCAGCAGGTGAGCACTGCCTGCCTGGAGGAGTTGTTCATCATGAGCTTTGTCCAAGAGCCTTAATCCGTGCCCTGAGTCCTGCCAGCAGAGTGCCTGGGAGATCAGGAGTGACCGAATAGGGGAAGGGGAGCTGCTGGAAGGAGCAGCACGTGCAAGGGATGGTTGGAACCTCTGGCCGCGGCAGGGGATGGCAGGGCACAAGTGGTGACTTCCAGATGGGCACCGGAGCGGCTGAAGGCAGGGATGACAGTGAGGGAGAAGGGATGACAGTGAGGGAGAAGGGATGACAGTGAGGGAGAAGGGATGACAGTGAGGGAGAAGGCCGGCAGGGGCAGGAGCAGCCACGGTTCGGTGCTGCCCGGCATTCGGCAGTGCCCAGCATCATCCTGCCCGGAGCTTTATCGCGGAGAGGAGCCCCGAGGGGACACACTGGGGGGACCTCCCCCGTTCCAAAGCGCATCCCTGCGAGGGGACGGGCACGGCCAAGCGCCCGCAAATCCCCCGGGGGGGAGAACACAGCGGGAATCCCTCCGTGCTGCTCCCCGGGCCCCCCGGCGGGGATGCCCCTGGCTGCCCGGGGAGGGGGCTGCGGCAGCCGAGCCATCCGAGCTGTGATGCCCCGCTGCAGCCCCCTCTCGGTGCAGCCCCCAGCCCCGCTGCCATCCTCCCGGTGCAGCCCCATCCTCCCTTATTTCGGTGTTTACAGCCCCGGTGCCCTCCTCTCTGTGCAGCCTCATCCCTGTACAGCCCCCTCCCCTTATTTTGGTGTGTGCATCCCCCAGCCCCGGTGCCCTCCTCT
>JAWWMP010000050.1:5500596-5554867 GCA_035047865.1 Dendrocincla tyrannina | reverse complement strand
TCCCCTTATTTCGGTGTGTGCACCCCCATCCCGGTACATCCCCCTCCCCTTATTTCGGTGTGTGCATCCCCCATCCCGGTACATCCCCCTCCCCTTATTTCGGAGTGTGCATCCCCCAGCCCCGCCGGGCTCCAGGAGGCGGCGGAGGAAGGAAGAGCCCCGTCCGGCTGCGGCTTCCTCCGCAAGCCCTGCCTCGGTGCAGGGTGCCCGCCCCGGTTCCTCCCCCGGCTCTCCCGCACCCCCGAGCCGTGCCCAGCCCAGCCGAGCAACAGTTGCCCCCAAATCGCCGCCCCCCACCCCTCCTTTCTTCTCCTTCCCAGCCCGGGGGAGCCCCCTCGGCACCGGGAGGAGGAGGAGGAAGAGGAGGAGGAGGAGGAGGGAGAGGCGAGGGCGGCTCGGGGTGTGCGCGGAGCCGCCGCCGCTTTGCAGCGCTGAGCGCCGCCGGTGTCTGTGTGTCTGTCTGTGTGTGTCTGTGTGTGTGAGGGGGCTCCTCGGATCGCCCCGGCTCCCCCGCAGCCATGGAGCGGTGCAGCGGGGTCCCCGCTGCGCTCCCGGACCCGCCGGACCCCTCGTGCATCCCCTGAGCCCCCCGCGCATCCCTCCCCGCCAAACCCTTTGTGCATCGCCCGGCCCGCTGTGCACCCCAAAACCCCCTCTGTGCATCCCTCCCTCCCTCCCTCCCCCTGTGCATCCCCTCCGTGCCCCCAGCCCCGGCCCCCTCGCATGCAGCACCAGCGCTGCCGGGGCTCCGCACCATGGGCACGAAGCAGACCAAGGGCTGCCAGCCGGGCAGCGCCGGCGAGAGCCCCCCGGCCCATCCCCGCAAGAAGGTGCCCCCCAGGGAAAGGGGGGACTTCCTCGCTTCCCTCGTGGTGAAGTCCGGCGAGAAGTTTGGGAAGGGCGGTGGCAGCAGCTTGCCCCCTTACCACCGGCGGATCTGCATGATCCAGGACATGCTGGTGCTGGTGAAGCAGGGCAGGCAAGAGGAGGCCACCGAGCTGCTGAAGAACCTGCGGCAGGTGAGCATGGGCAGGATGCTCCGGGGAGGGGGCTGCCTGCTCTTGGTGGGGAAAAGACAGGCTGGGAGCCAAACCCATCCCGGGGTCGAAAGCCTGTTGGCAAAAAGGGGGGCGCGCTCAGTTTTTGCGGGTCTGGCTTTGGTGGTGTAATTTTGGGGAAGTGGCAGGGGAGCTGCAGGGTGGTCACGGTGTTGGAGATGGGAGAATCCCCCCGGGGAGGTGCCTTGCATTGTCTGCAGCGAGGAACCCTGCCGGGTGCATTCTTCCTCCTCCCCTTCCTCGCTGGCACCGCTGGCTGCGGGGTTTGCAGCGCGCACAGCCCACTCAAGGTGGTTCCCACTCAACTTTCCAAAAGTTTGGTGTTTAAAGCAGCTCTGTACAAAGCGCTGAGGCAATTTGAGCTGGCAGCTTTGGAGAATCAGCTCTTTTCTTCCTGGCTCAGAAATAAATACCCAGAGCTGGCAGCTTTGCTTTTTATCTTGTTCTTTTTGACGCACAATCGCGTGGTGGAGTTTTGCTGGTGTTGGCTCGTAGAAACGAGACGCTGTGCGGGAGTGGGGAATTAATTGTACGGAGCCCGAGACCTTTTGCCTTGAAAGTCTATTTGAGCTGGGCATTAGCTGAGAAGCAACAGGACGGAAAGTTGCTGTGAGCAAACAGAAAGGCAGCTGAGGAGCACTGCGCTGTATCCAGCAAATTAGCATTTAATCTTTTGTACTGATAGATCGTGATAAAAAGAGCGAAGTGCTGGGCATTTTCAAGGCTCTGGGGTACGCAGGGCTTTGGAAAACAGCAAGTTTTCCATGCAAGCCAAAAGTAGACCCGTCGTCAAGCTCGGTTTTTCTCCCAAGGAGCCTGCACAGCACTCAGCTGCTCGGCGTAACCAGTTCTGCCACCTGGGGAAAAGTTGCTCAGAACTTTGGGCATCAGGAGCTGCTTTCTTGCCCTGTGGTTAGTCTGTCCATGGGAAAACATAGCTGGTCCAGAGTCTGATGGTTTTCCTTTCGGGTTTTGGTTTTAGCATTCCCTCCCCCGGCCCCCATTTTTGGTCCAGTTAACTTTTTAGCAAGGGGATGTGTTGTTTGGGGCACGTCCCTGACCCATTCAGCTCATTTCCATTTATCCTGTCAGCCAGGGCCCCTCTGCCCAGCTGGTTGACATGGTTTAGGACTACCTTTGGAGCAGCCCAGCTAAGGAATCTGGACAGTTTCATATGTGTTTGTGTTTCCTTATGGAAAGCTCTTGGAACTTACTGTCAGCCTTGAGATAAGGTGCTTTGTGTGAGATGAACGTGTCCCCTCACTGGGAGTCCGACTCTTTGAGACAATGACCTCTCCATTTGGGATCTGTGCAGCCATGTGGGTTGAGGATGTGGCTGGGAAAATCCCATGGGACAGACCTGGCCATGAGTTGGGCAGCAGATCAGGGCCCAAATGTTGCACCCTCTCAGCCACGCCAAAGCTTTATCGATGCCCCAGCCCATTGGGGCTGGCAGAAAGGCAGGCGCTAATTTTAGAGGGTGTTTATCTCAAACACCTTCCCAAAAAATAAATCTTGGTGCCTGTGGAGTGCCATGAATCACTCTCAAGTTCTCTCTGCCTTCTGAGACTGTTTTTTCTCAGCAATGCTCTGGACTGTCCGCACCCTCCCCACAAGTTGATTATGCAGAGTGAGGGAGCTGGGACGTGTCATAGTGGATGCCCTAATGACAAATGTGACCGTGGGGGCACCCTGTCATCTGACTGGGGGCAGGGGGGAGAAAAAGCTAAAAATTAATCTTAAAATGCTGGGGGAAGCGAGGAACCTGTTACAATCAGGTATGTCTTTGTCAGTGAGTGTTTCTGAAGAGATTGCTCTGATAAAATATATCTTAGAGTGTCAAAACAGGGAACGCTTTGTCCTAGATACTATAATAGACTCAAAGCACTTTTTTAATGACGTGGTATTATTCCTTACCTCTAGGCAGTGAATGTGGGATGCCCCACTGAACAAATCCTGATTGCTGTGGGTTTCCACTGACTGGCTTTAGGGAGGGGACATTTTAGGGGTGCACTGGTGGCTGCAAAGGACACTTGGTTTGCTCCCCACCAGTGGGAGCCTTTGAGAGCTGAGCTCCTGCCATGCCTCTGCCTGAAAGTGAGGGTTTGGAGGGAAGGATTGGTGAGCCTGGTGGGGCAGAGACCTTTCCCCTGAGCCATTTAGAGGGTGTCCAGTGCAGAGGGGCTGTGGCATTGGCTGCTCTGTGTAGCTGCTGATGTAAGGAGTGTCCCTGCTGCACAACTGGGCTTTTCAAGCAAGCCTAGTGACCTGGTGCCCAGCTCTCAGTGGAGATTTTTGAAATCCCAGCCATTTAGATCACTGGGAGCCTTTCCACTGACTTCACCAGGTCACTTTTTAGCCAGCCCAGCTTGCTAGTGAGTGGATAGGTGATTGCATCCCTGCATTTGGAGGGGCTCCATCATTTTTTCAAGCAGGATGAGCATGTTGTCAGAGCTGAGGCTTTTCAATTCTCGGGGACATAATGCCCTGCTCTACCCACCCACTGCAAACACAAGGTTTGGGGGGCTTCTCCCTGCCTGCCAAAAGCTGTTTGATAATCAGCCAAAGGGCAGGGCAGTAATCCCATATTTTAAACATGCTGGAGCATGGACAGGTCGTGCCTTTCCAGCCCCACCAGTGTCCACTGTGGCCTGTTACATTTCACCAAATTTGTCCATCCTGCTCCCCTCCCCGAGGTAGGAGCAATGCTGTCTCCTTTGCAGGCTCTTATAAGGATAAATTAGTGTTTCCAGGAATGCTTGGAGGTTGCAAACAACTATAAAACGCTTAAGATACGAAGCAAACTTCTTTTTGTTTGAAAAGATTAAAAAAATGTGAACAGCAGACAGACTTCTTTGCTTCCAGACTGCTCCTCGGAGAGGTCAGCAGCGGCCTCTGGGGTGGAGGCAATTCGATCCCACTGCCTGCCCTCAAAATAACACTCCTGTTATTGCTGCGTGCAGGAGCTGGCAGTGGCTGTTCCAGAGGGTATGTGTTCCCTTGGCACAGCCTCTCGAGCTAGAGATGCCCACTGCTTTTTCCTTACGCTCTGGTAGTGCTGTCAAAGACCCAGAGCTCAAACCCCACAGTGCAGAATGAAAATCCCTTCCCCAAAAGGTGCTGTCAGCTGCTGTCTTTGGCTGAGGGGTTCACCCATGAGCCATCCTCGCAGGTTGCTTTGGGCACTTAAACACTTTGGAGGAGAAGTGGAAATACACTGAAATACTTAACATTTTACTGAGGCTGGAGTTTGGGGTTGCCAGGACCTTGCTGGTCACCTGGAGGGAGCCAGTTGCTTTTCATGGAAGTAGTTGTTGTGCTGAAAAACTTGAAATCCAGTTTCTCTGCTATAAAGTGACTTCCTAGACTTACCTGTCAGCATCTTCTCTGTTTTCCAACACGGAGCACCCTAAGAGAGGATGAAGAAGGAATTAACTCAGGGTGTCCAGCACTTGGGGCATGGGAACCTGCTCTCAGACACTCTGCTCGTTCCTGCTGGCTGTCAGGGGTGGGAGAACTGCACATCCACCGTGCCCACCACCAGCAGTCGCAGAATAGGCTAGGCTTTAATGTTACATAGCATATCACTTTTATTTTTACTTTTTATTTCCCCCACTCTTGAGTTTCAGTGGTTAAGGCAGCCAAGCGCTGTCAGTATATTAAATTCTGGGAGTGTCTCTCCTGCTGGGGAGAGGATTTGTAAAACAAAGCATGTTTTCCTCCTCTGTGCTGCCAAACGGATCGGTTTTCCCCAGTGAAATGGTGAAGCGCTTCCCAGCACATTACGTTTCACTCGAGGAATTTGCCATTGGTTATGGCTCGACGTGGAGTTTTTGCTGGGCTGTTGCTGCTGCTCCAGCAGAGCTGGGCTGCTGGGAGAGGGGAGGAGGAGGCAGCTGCTGCATCTGGGCATCATCTGCACAGGGCAGGAGGTGTGAAGCAACTCCAGGAATTACACAGGGAAAGAGGGGAAGGAAAGCAAAGTATTGTAATAAACCTTTGGGCGCTGGAGGTGGCCAGGAGCCAAATGACAAGGTCCAAGGTGCAGCAAAGCTGCAGCACTTGTAGGGTGGATTCTCTGCCACACCAGCTTCACCTGGACAGGGATGGGGTGTGAAGGGCAGGGCGAGAGGATCAGGGCCCCAAGTGGGCAAAGTTTGCAGTGATTGCAGTGCCTCTGGCAGCTCACCGGGATGATGAAGGGGGTGTTTTTTTCTTGCTGCCTCCTCTCAGATTCAAACTTTCTCCCCGAAGGCTGCTGGCCCCTGGCTTTGCCCCAGCCTCGAAGCACACGCTTCAGCCCTGCCAGTGCCAGAACTGCTCAGATGTTCCTCCTCAGCTGCGTGCCTGGGTATGTTATGGACATCCAGAGCAGACCTTGGGGAGCGCCGTGCTCTGGCTGATGGGATGCAGTTTATCTGCATCGTGGCTGGACTGTGCCACTCTCTGCTCCCTCTTGGCCCTGTGCACACCAGCCACGGGGTATCACTCTCGTGGAGACCATCCTGTGGCCTCTGGAATGCTGGAGGACATCACCAGGGTTGTGTCTGTGGGCAAACCCCTGGTCATTCATCCTGAGCACTAAGACCAGCCAATGCATGGGAGGTGACTGAGGCTGGGGTTCCTCAGCTCCCCACAGCCTGTGAGCTGCCAGCAGGAGGACAGGGAAGAAGAGGTTTGCAGAATTGGGCTTGGGGTTTTTTTGCAAGAGGGATATTGGGGCCAGGAAGAGGGGGCTGAGGCCGGGGACCTGTTCTGCCTGCAGCGCCAGGCACCGCAGGGTGGAAGTTGGGTAACCCAGCTCTTGAGTGGGGTGGCTTTGGGATTAGCACTCATTTCCTCTGCTTCAGGCTGCTGATGAAACCACCAATCCTCCCTAAAATTATTTTTAACCCTTAGGCTGCTGGAGGCATTGACAGCAAATGGCTGTGCCTTGCAGTGGTGGGGTGTTTTCTGCCCCAAACAGTGCCAGGTCTCCTCACCGTGCTCCCTAACCCTGCCCTGCTCTAAGATGACCTTTTGCAGTGTCCTTGCTTCCTTCCCATCCTGGCTCCTTCTGCTCTTTTCCCTTCCCCTGTGGGATTCACAGGTGAATCTGTCCCATGTCTGCTTGGCATCCAGGCAGCCTGGTTTTAATTAACCCCCTGGAAGGTGGCTGCTCCTTCTGAGGAAAACGTGTCTTTGGGGGATGCTGAGATGCAGAGAGGGAGGGCAAGGCAGTGATGCTCACCCTGCCACTGACATGGAGCAAGAGTGGGTTTTCTCTTCTGTCAGGGATGTCCCAGCTGGAATTGGGGAATTTCCTACCTAAGGAATTAATGCAACACACTGGGCAGGTCCTGCTTGCAGTGTGGGAGCCTGAGCAGGGGCCAGATCTGTGCTCATATCCCCCCCTCCATCTGAGGAGCACGTCCTGGATGAGCTCCCTCCACAGCCAGCTTGCCAGGGGTGCCTGGCTGAGCCTGTCTGGAAGCCCTGCTGGCTCGGAGGGCTGTGTGTGCAGAGGTGATGGCTCCCCTGTGCCACAGCTCTGCATCTGCCTCGGCTCAAAAGGCTCCGAGATGGAACTGCTGGCTCAGAGCTTGGTTTCCTTCCTATGGCTGGGTTAGGCCGGGCTGGACTGTCTGTGATGGGCAGCTGGCTGCTCCCAGAGGAGGAGGAGGAGAAGGTGGTCCTGCCTGTGCCCTCACTGGAGCCAGAAGTCTCCAAGCTGGGAGAAGTTAATGGTTGCAGTTGGCACCCCAGCCCCTCTTCAGCACTTTATCTGTTTATATGATAGCAGGAACGTGCATTTCCCCCCTGCCTCCCCAGGCTGCTGCTTCCACCTCTGATGAGGGGCTCCAGCCTGCACACAGCCTGGTATGCACCTTTTTTGTGTTTCTCTTTTCATCTTGCTTCAAACTGTAAAACCCCAGAGTGTGAGGATGTCTCCTGTGTCTTGCCAGTGTGTGGGTGTGATGGCTGTGTGGGCAGAGACCTCCCTGCAGATGCCAGTGCTGGGAGTTGTGCTGGGATGGGGGTCTGGGGGCAGGAATGCAAGACAATGTACCTGAAATTCAGTATATTGTAGCTTCTTGAAGGCTTTAGGTCAGTAATAGTCATTGATGTGTTGGGGGGCTTGGTGAGTGTGGCCTCCTGTTAGGTAAGAGAGGTGGTTATGTATTAATTTTATTCTTGTGCAAAGTGATGTGGAGTTTTTTGTATTTAACTTCTGCAAATCCTAGCTAAATGCCTAATATGTTTTAATGGCTAATTCCTTGTCTCTTTTTTGTGTGTCTCAGCCTCCTTCTCTTCCAGATTTTGGAGAAAAGACCACTGAATGATAACTCTAATCTTGCCTCTAAAAGGAGAAGCAAATTGTCCTTCCCATTCCTCTGCAAGCAGAAGGCTTTAACTCCAATTACTCCTGGCTCTGACCTTGCTGCTTTGAGAGTAGAAGCTGCTTTGAGCTTTCCAGCTTTCTCAGATCTTTTCAAGACTTTTTATCTTTCAGACTTTGTGTCTTTCAAAGTCAGCAACACTTTCTTTGTGCGAGGGTTTGAGCTTCACCAGCTCGAGAGAGCCTTGGACATGCACCAGTGCAGACGGGAGGGAGCTGCCTCCTTCCTCATGCCTTTGGGTATCTCAATGGATCTCTCATTCCTCAGGGCCTCTTTGTATTACAGTATAATCTTCCTGGAGACCTGGCTCTCTTGCCATTACAGGGCAGGGCTCAGGGTTGATATTGGTGCAGGGACTTCTTTAGGAGATGTTTCTGGGTTTTGCAGGGGTTCCAACAGCCTGTTCATCCTTGTTGGCCCAGGGAGGGTTTCCCTGAGGGCTCCTCTCCACCAGATCACGCTGCTGTTTTCAGTCCTTTAATGTCCCCTTGGCCTTTGAGGTTGGTTTCTGGGAGTCACAGCAGCATTTCCAGCTTGCTTTGCTGCTGCCCTGTTCCTGCTTCCCCCTGGTGCTGCTCCTGCCTGGTTGTGCAATGTTTGTGCGTGGGGTTGCAGTTGGGTGTTGCACAAGAGATCACTTGTGAGGCACTGTCTGATAGTAAAAGTGACTCTAATTCTAATAGTAACTGAGTTGAAATGAAGGTGAATTAATTAAAGGAGAGGCCAGCCAGAGCCTGCACCCCGAGCAGGACCCTCCATTGTGCAGGTCTCTGTGGAGGATGGGGATGTGTGTGTTGGGCTCTTAGCTCCTTGTTTTATGTTTAGCTGCATAAAATGAGAAAAAGGATGTTAGCTGGGAAAGCAAAAGTAATGCAGGTTAGAAAAGCTGAGCCACCAGCATGGGCTGGAAGGTGCAGAGCAGCTTGGCCAGGCTGGGGGTGCCAGGGACATCCTTGTCCCCTGCCTTCAGCCAGCCAGGAGGATGGTGTAGCACCCACAGGGACAGGACCTGCAGCTTCCTGGGATGGGAAATCCCAGTTTATAACTCTCAGCATGCAAAAGATGCCAAGAGGAGTGAGCTCTGCCTGTCCCTTCCTCCCCTCAAAAGACTCCAAGAGGAGTGAGTGTTCTGTCCCTTCCTCCCCCTCCAAAGCAGGATGGGCTTGGAAAATACAATACTAAAAGCACCTTGAATGGTTCCTGTATCTTTTTGTCTCCCAGGCAGCACTCTGTGTGCAGAGACAGATTCCTGAGTGAAGGGCACAGGGCTTTAAGCCAATCTGTGCCTGGGAGCTTTGATCCCATGGCTGGGGACCACTGTGGGAAACACTCCCAGAGCTGCCCCTTCCTCTGTGCCAGGGGGTGGTTGAGCTGAGCCCACTCAGGGCTCGTGGGAGCTGTGAAGGACTGTGTGTTCTGCAGGGCTGTTCTTTGCCCCCATCCTCCCCAAGGCCAGGCACATCTTGGCACAACAGCCAAATCCCAGCAGGGGAAAGCAAAGTGTGCTGAGGAGGGAGAGCAGATGTGCCCCCAGCCTTTTGCAGCCTGCGGTGGGAAATGGTTCTTTTGGCTGGAGATGTCCTGAGGGGTTTTGCTGGGACACCTCTGTCCCTGTTCCCTGCAGAGCTGGTCCCACAGCACAGAGGGCTTGTCGTGGGGACTGAGACCATCTCTCTGGCCGTGATTTGGGGCAGCCCCCCTCCAGTGGGGATTGGAAAGCAGGAGTTTGGGGGAGTCCCGTGAAACCAAAGAGCCTCAGGTTGGACTTTGGAAAAAGAGCCCAATGGGGCAGAGCCCCAAAACCCCTGGATGAGGGATGAGTTGTACCTGTTGCAGCATCTACCGTGGGTCTTACTGGGGAAAAGTCCACCCTGAGCTCTCCAAAATCAGGGTCGTGAAGCACAAATCTCTGGGTGAGCAGGACTCAAACCTGTTCAAGCAGCCCATCCTTGCTGGTCCCTTCTCTGGAGGTTCTTGCTGATTGGTAGTGGCACGTGGACAGCACCAGCACAGCCTTGGTTCATTCAGGCATTCCTTCATATATTTTAATTTATACCATCTGTTTGGATACAGTTCTCCTTGCTCCAGGATTGGAAGAAGAAGGGATTTGGGTGAAATCTTGCTCCCAATGGCTCTGTGGGCTTCCTGGGCCAAGGCAGAAAGTGTGATGCAATTTGGGATGTGAGTGTTAATGACCTACTCCATGGTGGTGACCACAGCCAAAATCAGCAAGGAGAGAACCTTGACTTTAATCTGCCCTTCTTTTTTTTGTGGGCAGGATTTTAAGAAAGAGGATATTTTCCTGTTTGGTTGTAAAAAGTTGCTTCTGCTTGGTGTAATCAGATACTTCCTTTTCTGAGGAAGGAGCCTGGTGGATTTGGGGGTGTTTATTTAGGCAGCTGTTTGGCTGAGTGATTAATCTGGTATGTTTTGATTCTGGTGGGAAATGGTGAATTTGGGGTTTACACGATTGGTTTATTCTTTTGTATTTCTGCTTCAAGTTACATGAAGATGAAAACGAGTTTAAAAAGCAGCAAACTGGTATTGGAATGTTATTTGATGAGTTAATTAAATAGGCTGGGTATGTGAGGCAGACGAAGTAAATGTGTCAAACAGATTTTACATTTAAAACTAATTGATTCATTAACTGGAGTATTAATTGTACATAATGAATTACACTGGTCACCATAATTAGAGCTCTTGGTCTCTCATGTTGCAGTTTTACTTGCCGATTGGAGAACATGCCTTTCCTCTTTGTGCTCCTGATCTGTTCATTGACTTGCTGAAATGAGGTGTTAAACTGGACTAAGTGAATTCCAATCAGAGCATGATAGAATGTTAAGGGCTTGGAACAGATCATAGACTCATTTCTGTTGGAGAAGACCCTTAAGATCCTGGAATCCAACCTTTGAATTAGCTGAAATTAAGGTTTTGTTGTCCTTATGAGAGAACCAGACTCTCTCAAAAGCTGTGTTTGTGCTTCAGTCATTTCTGGTTGTGTTTTCATCAGTGACTTCCTTTAATATCTTTGGCAGGGGACATGTCCTTCTTCCCTGGGCTGACAGGAGCTGTTGAATATTAAAGCATGACCAAAGGTTGGCGTCACCTTAAAGTGCTTGTTTGAAATGGGTGGTGTTCTAAAGGAAATGTATTTAATGTTTAAAGCCATTTTGAATAGCACTATTAATTGAATTTTCATGTCATTCAATGGAATCCTTGTGCAGCCCATTCATTAATTCTTCCTTAGCAAGTCTGGGCTCTTCCTGATCACTTTGATGAGCCAAACACCTTCACCATTGGGTGTCTCTGAAGAGACTGAGAAATCTGGGAGGGTCCCACCCTGTAGCTGCCATGCCTTGCATCCCTCCAGTTTGGAGGCACATGCCAAGGTGGGTCCTCAAAGGAGCATCCAACTTCTCTGGTGCCAGACAGGGAAATTACTATGAAAACCTTCAAGGAAGATTTTCCTTTCTAAGCTTCCTCCCTCTGATCCAAGTCCCAAATTCCAGATCCCAGCCCCTCCCTCCCTGATGGTTAAAAATCTTACGCTGCCAAATAAAACCACTCAAGTATGGGATAAAAAAATGGGAAAGGCTTAATTTCTTCCTTTAACTCCCAAGGCCTCCTGACTTTCCTCTGATGATACCTTCCTGTGAGAGAGGGGCAGGGTTGCCAGTTCCCTGGGCTGTAGGTCATAGCACTGACTGAGTCTCAGCATGGGAAGATGGGAGGCTTTGGAGCCACCCTGCAGAAAGTGGAGATAATTTGCCCAGGCTGATGGTCTCATCCGTTATCTTCTCCATCAGCATCCCAGTCTTCTGTGGGTGTTTTAAGAGGAAATTCTCATCTCAGCAACTCCTTCCTTGAGCCACCTGGCAGCCTCTCTTAGAGCAGCCCAAACCGATAATGGTTGTGTGCCATTCCCAGCCTGTCAGGGTCTGTAATGGGATCATGGAGTGCCCTCACCATCCTGAGGGTGAGGCTGGGCTTTCATCCTCTCTTCAGATGACAAGTGTGGCTCTTAACCGTGTACCTGAGTGCCCTTAAAATCTTGAGCATGACCAGCAAATGCAAACAGGCTCCTTTCACATTTTTGTGGCGGGGCTGCTGGGATTTCAGACTGCCAGAGGGTAAATTGAGGTTGGATATGTGGAATAAATCCTTCCCTGTGGGGCTGCTGAGGCCCTGGCACAGGTTGGGCAGAGAAACTGTGACTGCCCCATCCCTGGAAGTGTCCAAGGCCAGGTTGGATTGACCTGGTCTAGTGGAAGGTGTCCCTGCCCACGGCAGGGGGGTTGGAATGAAATGAGCTTTAAGGGTCCCTTCCAACCCAAAGAGTCTTTGCACAGGTTTGTGCATTTGGCTTAACAGGGGAAAAGGTGTCTCAGCTGTGTGTGCTCAACATCTGCTTTGTGACATCTCCTTTTGAGTATAAAACCCCACTCCTTTCCATGGGAGAACCCCAGGAGAGGCATTTCACCCCTCCTGCCCTTACTGCTTTAAAACAAGGGTGTCAGCAGCTCGGGGAGCTGGTGGGACTGCAGGTTGTCCTGGGTTTTAGGCTGTGTGCATCTCTGTAAAGCCCCTGGGTGCATGGTAAGCATCATGGCCACAGCAGGTTCCTGCTCCCTCAGGGGCACCAGCAGCTGTAACTGTGCCATGAGCTGGCTGTCCAGGACAGGGCACTGGTCAGTAAGGGGAAAGGCTGAACTAAAAAACCCCAAAGAAACAGCATCAATGCTTTTCCTGAGCTCCTGCATGCTCTCCATGCACAGCTTGGGGCTGGTGGGTCTTCTCTTTGTTTTTCTTCCCACCCTGTTGCTGTCCAGAGGGGGAGGGTGGAGATTTTGGCACGGTGCAGGTGACAGGGTCAGCCTGTCTGCACCAGTGTAAGTTTTGGCGCCGACAAACTTCTCCATCTTCTTTCAAACAGATGTAAAGCAGCTCTGTGATGAGATTAACTCCCTGAAACGGGGTATGGAATCTCTGCTTGGGGTGCTTTCATCTCTTGCCCATCAGCTGCTATTCTCCACCAACACAAACAAAATAAATAAGCTAAGCTTGTCTCCTGCAAGCTATTAAAAAAAAAATACCTTTCAGTGTTGCTGCATCATATAAATCAGTTGTGTTTTCTAGAAGGAGTTGTGTTTGCTTAGATGCCCTCCTTTTGGAGGAGGCAGTGCCGGAGCAAAACTACAGAAGGCTGAAATAATCCCCAAGGCAGGAGTACAGTGCCATTGCTGCAGTGATGACTGCAGAAGGGTGAGGGTGACATCGTGCTGCTGAGCACCACGTGCAAAGTCCTGCTGGGACCCAGCACTGACCAAGCTCCATCTCCAGATGTTCCATCTCTGACTGACCCATCCATGAGCCAAAGGGTTGTCCAGCCCTGGCACTGCTGCCCAAGGCAGTGGTGGAGTCACCATCCCTGGAGGGATTTAAAAGCTGTGTGGATGAGGCCCTTGGGGACATGGATGGCCTTGGCAGGTTAGCAGTTGGACTGGATGATCTCAGAGGGCTTTCCCAACCTAAATGATTCCATGGTTCTGTAATGGGGGAAAGCAACTGTTCCATTCCCTTTGTGAAGGGAATGGAGGGGCAGAAATGCTGGCAAAGGGGAAGGGGAACATCTGTTGGAGCAGGGAAATCCCAAGAGTGGGACTGAAATGTGCAGAAGTGGCAGAGCCACGAGTAGGGCTCCCAGCAGCTGCTCCTTATCTCCTCCTGAGCAGGCACGTCAGGGAAGATAAAGTAAAAAGGGAAAAGATAACACATACTGAGCCTGCTTGTCAGCCTGCTGGCTCTCAGAAGTAGGTTTTTCCAACCTATTTACTTGTCAGTGGTGATTTTGGACGAGCCTGTGGGATCTTCAGGGAGAAAGGAGGTTTTTTCCTTCTTGTTTAATGCCTTGCAAAAGGAATCTTTCTTTCAGGCATGAATTTCTGGCATTTCTTGGCAGGGGGGAATAAGGTCCCAAGGCTCATTTGGCGTTACCATGTGCTAAATGCCACCCCAGCCCATTGTGAGCACCGTGGGTCACCCGTGGCTCGTGTGTGTGAGGCTGTAGGTGTTTGGCTCACCACACACCAGTTGCTTCTCCACTTTGAAAGCAGCTCAATGAGTGCATTAGTCACGTCTCAGTGCTCCCTTGATACTGAAATCAGCTGTTCATGGCCATTTGAGGAATTTCAGCCCAGGGTTGTGGGTGTCTCGGTGGGACTGGGGCAGGGAAGGGAAGGGAAGGCTGCACTGATGGGGCTGCACAGTGAGCTCATCCTGGCTTTTCTCTTGCTCAGCTCGTCGTCTCTCATCAGGTTTCAGTGATTATTCAGCCCTGTGGTTATATCTGGGGAACAATATCAAGAAGTTGGTCCTGTGTCCTGAAAGCTTCTGGGGTTCTTCTTTCTCTGCTCTTGACTTTGGGAGAAACTGGTGGTCAAAAATATTAGTTTTGGCTATTTTGAGGTTGGAAAATGAATGTTCTGGGCTTGCAGTGCCAGAATTGTGGTGGGAACTTCAAGCCAAAGACTCTGTTCTAGCACCTGTGGGAATATTCTTTGGCCATAGCATTTTGTGGGGTCTGGTTTAGTTTTGCCAGGAAGGCTCAACCATCCGTGGGATGGAGCAGCAGAGGGATTAGCAGGGTACCCTGTTACCTCTGGCATTTCAGGCTCTGCTTCCTGGGGTGGTGTCACATTGTCAGGAAAGAGGCAAAGAGCCCAAGGCATGGAGGGAGAGGCTTTTCTTGGTGGGTGCTTTGCTGGTGTTCCCCTTCTAGAGCTGCCCCTGCCTCCTCCCTGGGACTGACTGGTTGTCCTGTGGTCCTCATCTCAGAGCCCAGCAGTGAAGGTTGGGCAGAAGCCACAGGTGGAAGGAAACTCCAGCGAGGCTGGGAGCTGTGAGACCAAAACCTGCTCTGAAATGTGTCCTGCAGGGGCTGTGGTGTGACTCAGCAGTGGGAGCAGCAGGTTTTCTGTGGAGCCATCTCCTGCAAAGTGAGTTTCAGGCTGGTTATTGTCACCCACAGGTGTCAGCTAATGGTGTGCCCAGGGCATGGCAGTGCCACCAATCCATCACGAGCCCAGTTCCCTTCACAGAAGCTCCCTGGGCAAAGGGGTGGTTTGTGTCTCAGCCACTGGGAGCTCACTGCAGCATCTCTGCTGGGAAACCAGGTATCCACAGGAGCAGCTTAATGGCCCTGACTGTCAGACAAAGCAGAAAAATTCTCATTTTTATCTGGGGACTTTGTCAGCTTTTATTGCTGACCAAGATGCACTGCTGCCCACAGAGCAGGAGGAGGCTCTTGGTCCTGCCTGGAGTGGGGGTATTGTGGGTTTAGGGGTGCAGAGGGCACTTCTTCTCCCTCCTAGATACTCAGAGCCCACAAATGTGACAGGAGGAGTGGGGCACAGCAGAAAGGCTGGTTCTTACCAATGAAAGCTGGGGTGAATTTCTCTTCTTGGGCAAGCCCGGGGGCTCTCAGGCCACGTGTGGGTTAATCTGTGACATCCCAGGCAGCCCCTGGGGCTCAGAGGAGCAGGGCCAGCAGCCACCACCCTGAGGCCTTTCTGCAGCAAGGAGTGGTGAAATGAAGAGGAGGATCTTAATAACACTTACTGGAATTATTTGCTGGCGAGTCAGTGCTGGCTCTCACAGGGCAGAGCACTGCTCAGACCAGCCCAGCCTGCAATTTGCCTGTGTCTCCTGGGATCTCATCGGGGATCTCACTGCCTGATTCTGTGCAAAATGCTCTTCCACTGCTCGCTGAAGCTGTTTCTCACTCTGGTGAGCTGATGGTCGTGGTGTGTCCTGGCCATCGCTCGCCTGTGCTGCTCTGGAGGGGCTGGGGTGGAGAGGGCTGTGCAGGAAAGAAGGTTTGCTTAACAAAAAACCTGTGCTGAGTGTTTGGCTAATCCAACCCCCTTGGCTTCAGTGGGATTTAAACATGTGCTTGTAGTTAATCAGGTATTTAAGTGGTTTTCTGACTTGGCAAGCATGAGAGAAGGTATCCCAAAGGAGAAGGAGGAGAGCAGAACCGTGGCCTCCCAGCTGAAGGTGTTTGGAAATGTGGACATTGGAGGCAGAGAAGGCAGCAGTGTGAGTTTGGGGCTGTGGGTTTAGCTTTCTGTGACTCAGTTTCTCTTTTTGTTCAGGGGAAGACTCTCTGCATACCCCACGTGGGCTGTGAGGCATCAAAGATGACGAGTGGTTGAGTGAGATGGGCATGAACTGGTGTGGTTGTGTGTCAGTAAATGGGTCTGAGGTGGCAGTGGAGGACAGAGGAGAGGACCTACCAGCAGCTGCTGAGCCCAGGGACTGGCACCTCCGGGAGAGGAGGGCTCTGCCAGGCAGATCTCAAATCACCAGGCTCTGCCAGGCACCCAGGGTGAGACCAGAGGGGCTTGAGGAGGGATTTTAAGGGAGATCATCTCCCCTCACACACTGAGAGGCTGCTGAGTGTGAGGAATTCAACAGCTGCCTGGTAGGGCTGCACAGGGGAGGGTGAAGCAGTGCCTGGCTTGGGACTGCCCAGGAGGGTAAGGAATATTTTCCCTTCCCTCCCTGCTTTCACCCCAGAGACACAGAGCAGTGGGGTTATCAGGATTGACTCAATAAGCTCACACAGGGCTGGGGGCCAGGCTTTTCAAAACATGGATGGAGCTGCTCTGCATCCTCAGGCACTTTGCTGGGGTACCTGGTCGCTTGGACTCCATCAGAGCCACCTCCATCCTGCTGTGGGGAAGCTGAAGGAAGGAGAAATGAAGTTCCCTGCCCTCTGTGTGGAATAGCATCCTCCCAGATTTCTCCCTGCTGCAATCACTCTGTGCACACTTTATTTGATTTTCTTGCTTGGCATTTGTGCTGTGGCTGCTCTGCCTGGTGCTGGTTGCATCCCACAGCAGGAGAACAAGCCCCACCGAGCTCATCTGGTGGCCTGGGCTGGTCTGGAATTTGTCTCCACATAAACACACAGCATTACAGTTACTGGGATTATTATGCAAAGCATAGATTATTTAAGCATACAAGTTTGTTATGTATTGATTTGTCATTGCTTTGAATCCCGTTACATGAATCTGCTTTATTAATGGACTTTGTCCATGCTTGAGATTAACTGTGATGCTGGATTTGCAAATGAAAGAATTGAAATTCATGTAGTCCATATTAATTACTTGGGTGATGCTGGCCTCCTTGGCATGCTGTTGGAAGCTGTGGAACCCTTTATTTTTATTCTGTTCCTGTTGCCTGGTCTTAAGTAAGAAAATAAGTTTGATGCTGTGGGATTTGGTTTGTTTTCTCCTTTGCTGGAAGCCCCTTTTAATTGTTGGGAAGGTACCAAGTGTAGAAAGAGGCTTCATGCTCAGCGTGGAACAGGCTGTTGTTACTCAGAATAAATCTTAATGCAGAAAAAGGTCAGGGAGGTTTTATTTCAATGTTGAGTTCAACTCTATTTTCTCATCTTTCGCATCGAGCTAAAATCCATCTGTGTCTTGTTTCCCCTGTGCAAAATCTCTAATAGGTGTCTTCCTGCAGTGATATGCAGCCAGATTCTTGTGCAAGGCAGCTATAAAGAGGTACTCAGCTCTCCTTTCTGGTAGAAAAACCAGAGATATACCTGAATTTTGGATGTCCATGTGCCTGCTAAGCAAGAATGAGGATGCTGTGGATAAGGGAATCAGACACTTCTGGGTCTGGCCTAGTGGAGATGCCAGTGCAGCTCCTTTGGTGCACATTTGGGTGGGGAGGGGAGAGAAGAAGCCAGGAGTGTGGGTTTGGCAGGATTGAGGTGGGGAGTGATGCCTTGGGGCAGGGGCAGGACCAGCATGGGGTGCTTGGGAAGGGGCAGCAATGCCATGTGTGTTGTGGGACATGCACGTGTTCCTGTTCCCCTCCTGTGGGATGCACCCATGGGAGCCTGTGCTGAGGACAGGGGTGCTCAGGCTAAGGCAGGAGAGGAGCACACCTTGCCTACCAGGGCGTGGTTTTGTCTGTGGGCAAAACATTTTGCCCTCTGACTGAGCCCTGTGTTTGCTTTCCAGAGGTACCAATGGCAACCCAAGAGCACACTGGGGATGTGTTTGGTGTCTGGCTCTTCCCTCAGTGCTGTCTATCCAAACCCATTTCTGGCCCTGTGCTCCCCCCAGCCGGACTCCTGCAGTGGTATAAATGGCACAAAAGAAAAAAGGGGTTGGTAAGATTGTATTGGAATCAGCTGCAATTTGCTCATTTTAAATTATCTTTTTGTAGCATTCCCATTATTCCACAGCAGCCAGTTTAAAGAGTGAATTGAATATTTGTGTCTCTTAAAGAGGTCTTAAATTACTTCCCTTGAAGAACCGACTCCGGAAAAGAGCTGTGATGAGGAATCATTGCCACTTATTTTTACTAACTCCTGTATCAGTAATATCTGAGGTTTTATTCTAACACCTATCCACTTGGAAAGATCCCAGAGCAGTTGTCAAAGCATTCCTATAGTCTTCCACCACCAAAATTCAGTGCCTTTGAAGTCGAGCTTAGCATTCATTGAGCGGTAACAATACATCCCCCCATAGCTAATGCAATAATAATCAACCCAGGGCTTGGAAGTGGAACCAGGGTTTAGGTAGCAAGTTATTGGATTGCAAGCTCTTATTGTGTGTGCAGGAACGGATTGATTTCTTTTGGGTGTTGGCAGGGGGGTCCAGGAGGCTTCCTGGTGATAGGGTAACATCCTTATCGACACCGCAGGTTCTGCGTGACGTGCCTGGGAATTTCAGTGCCTTGGGATGGTGTGGGAGTGGTTTCCAGGGGCTCACATGGCTGGCTGCATCCTCACTGCTGGGCAGAGCTGTGCATGCAAACCAAAACCCCCTATCAGATAGGGGTGGGTGATTCCCAGCTCAGTGTTTTTGGCAGCACTGCTGCCACAGACCTGATTGATCCCCCAAAATGATCAAGTTTCTTTTTCCATCACTGGAGTGCAGGAGCTCTGCTGGCTGAGGAGAGCAAGGGATGCCATCAGAAAGCAGCTTTTTGAGTGGGTAGAAAAGGCAATGTGATGTTTCAACTGTGATTTGCAATTCCTTCTGTACGTGGCTCTGCTGGGATTGCCTGCTCCTGGGAACAGCTGATTAGGCTGTGCTCAGAGAGGGCTTTGCACCCAAGGGCAGGATTGCTCTGTTGTACATCAGGAGAGCCACGCTGACCTTCTCATCTCATGGTGACAGCTGCTGGAAATAGAAGATGGGGCTCCAGTGGGCCAAGACAATAAATCCTGCTTCTCTGCTAACCCGAGCCTGGTTCAAGGGAATTAATGCCAGAGCCTGGCAGCTCATGCCATGTTGTGTTAATCTGTGAAGTGAGGGCAGTTTGGAGAAGGTGGCTGGGTTAGAGCAGGGAGGAGAGAGAGGTGAGGACTCCCTGTCTCATTTTCTCTGTCAGAAAAGAGGGTGGGTCCCCAGCGCAGGGCCAGGTCAGCATGGCTTTCCTAAAAGTTCCCCTTTATTGTCCATCACATCAGCCAAACCTCAGCTCTAGAGAATCCAGCTTCTCTCCGTGTCCTCCTTGGGGTGCCAGCCCACCAACCCTGCCAGCAGCTGGGGACCAGCTGGCCCAGCTGCAGAACATCTGTTCTGTCCAGCACCTGCTGCCAGGCAGGGTGCACCAAAGCCAAATCCTGCTCCCTCCTGTACTGGGGTCTCTTCCTTCCCCTGACACCGATTCCCTCAAACTTACAGGACCTTCATTAGCTTTGAGACTTTTGTCCCTTTGCCACAGTTAACAAGACTGGCTGACCCACAGGTACCTGGGGGGCACAGAGAGGTGGGAGTTGCTCTTTGTTGCCTCTTTGATTCTTTGCTAAGGCTGGGCCATCTGGGTCAAGGCTTTTGGACTCTTCTCTTAGCATATCCCTTAGCAGAGATGTTTGCAGGGGTGTGTAAATCCAGGTGTTTGGGTCATGAAATGTGCCAAGGGGATAAGGAGCAGTTTGCACCAAGTGCTGTAGACTGGGTGTTGCTCCAACAACTCTCATCAATTGTAGCGTGTGAAGGGAGAGGGAGACTCATCTGTAATTCCAAGCAGGGAAGGTGTGTGATTACAAATGCTGCTCTTGTATTGGAATTGTTCACTTGCAGCATTCCCAGACGCCGGGGCAGTGTCTAACAGGCAGTGGAAATTATGAGGATGAGTGATTCTTCCCCATCTGGCAGTGTCATCTTCTGCTTGGGAACCTCTTCCCCTTTCCTGCAAGTTCTGCTTTTCTTTTTTGCTCCTCTAAATACTTATTATAAAGATGTGTTTTTATTGCATGTGAACACAAAAGATACAATATCTACATGCACAAATAAGTCTTCAATGGCCATAAGGTTTTTCCTGTCACCTTCCAAGGACAAGAGTTGTTTGAGCTCCCATTTGCCTCCAACAAAACCATGGGGGCCTGAAGCAAATCTTAAAAATGTAACTGGTATTGATGGGTGATCAGCTGCAAAGCAGATGGGGCTGTTCTTTGGCTGGAAGAGTGGCTATGAAACCATGCAGAGCTCTGTGCTCGCTGTGCTGGAAAACAAAGGTGACAACAGTACGAGTGGGATTGTCCTGCTCCAGTTGCCTAAACCTTAAATGTCTAGGATAAGCTAATTAGAGGGGCTTTTCTTGGCAGATGGCTGATAGAGGCAACAACATCCAGAGACTGACTCAGCCCAGCTGTCTTAGAATAGGATGAATCACCATCTTCATAGGAGTTGACAGGAGACTGAGCTTAGGTGACAGGTCTGGATCCTTACCTGACAGGAGATGATATGCATCCAGGGCTTGAAGTCCATTTTCCAGCACAAATCTCAGTGTCTTTTGCAAGGGAAAGATAAGAAAAAAAAAAGGCAGGGAGAAAAGGTGCAGTTGGTGGCCCAGAGCAGTCAAGGCTGGCACTGGTGCAGAGCCTTTGGCACTGCCCCGTGCTGGGGCAGGAGGTCCCTCTGCAGCCCTCAGAGGTGCTGGTCACAGAGCAAAAGGAATGATAAATTGGAGTTCTGCCTCTGACCTGTGGTTTGGATACTTCAGTCAGCTTCTGGGTTGCTCCAGCAAGGTGTTTCAGCACACGTGAGGATGGAGGTGGCAGATGTTTGATCAAATTGGTCATATTTCCCTTTAGTGCTTCACTGCAGAGTTGTTACTGGGAGGTCCAGCAGCAAGAGCAGAGTTAACAGGGTGGGTGTCTTGCAGGGTTGATGCATTAACCTTTTCCTTTGGATTTTAGCCAGGTGGGGTGGGGGGCTCTGGGTGGAGCTGCTGACAGGAGGTGAGGAGGCCATGAGTTGTGCTTTGCTCACAGCCTCCCCCACAACTCACCCTTAGACCTGCAGCTTTTTCTGCCCCGGGTTTCCTTTGCAGGAGGAAACCTTGGGGGATTGGTCTCCTTGGGAGGGTTTTGGTGCTGAGGCTGCTGGGAGGTGGGGTTGTCACCCATCCATCTGGGAGCAGGAGGAAGAAGTGACAAGTGCCACCAGAAGCCATCTGGTGCAGGCTCTGTGTGGCCAGCAGGATCCTGGCTTGGGGCTGGAGCCCCAGCTGGAGCGACAGCCCCAGATTGATCACTGGGTTGGATGGGAAACCAGGATGTGGGCAGCTCCTGCTGCTTTAGAAGGGATAAGTGAATAATATTTGGTGAACTTAAGACAAACAGTTGCATTAAAGGCAGTGATGGATCTAAATTGTTTGAATTGTTCGAAGCGAATCTTGGAGTCACCTTACCCAAACAGCATTTCCAAGCTTTTTCTGTACTGGGATCCCACTGGCTCTGTAAATCAAGATGGGATGGGGAGCTGAGGCTCTGCTTATTAAATATCCACAGGCACTTTCCTGAAGAATTCTTTTAACTGTGCTCTGGCCAAACTCCAGTTGGAGTAATAACCTTTGCCTCGCAGTATAAAATAAAAGCAGTGCATTTGTCTGCAAATCTCTTAGTTGTTTATTATCTGGATGGTGGCATCAGATCTCTGCCCATTAATCCATTTCTCTGAGTTTCTGTAATTCCAGGCTCCTGGAGGGGGTTCAAGCTGCCACCATTCATTATTTGAGTCAGTCTGCCAGGGAAATGTTTGCTTCTTCCCCAAAGCATCAACTCTCTTCTCTAGTTGCATCCTCACTCAAGGCTTGAATAAGCAATCGTCGGTTCCAAACCGATATTAGCTCTGTTAAACAGAAAATATCCCACATGTTTAGACTCTGTTTTCACACCACTCTGGTGGGTTAGACACAGGAATTTGCAGGAGCAGTTGCAGGTTGGTTTGGAGGTTCCCAGGGTGCCTTCTGTGCTGCCCCATCCAGATGTGCTGGTCTCAGTTGCAGCTGAGCCACACGTGGCTGGGAAATGCTGCCTGCCCTCTTCAAAGGTGCAGAGCTGGGTATCTTTGTGTTGCTGAGGTCTGGGTTTATTCCCCCCAAAACATGTTGGAATGTCATTACCCTTCTGGTGCTTTACTCTTCTCTCAGCCCATCAAATTGGTTTCTGTCTTATAAAGCTGTTTGAGGAAGAGGAGGAGGTGGATGGACAATGTGACTAGTTTAGCCTTGTTTCCTTAGGATACCCAGTCAAGAGTTAAGCTGTTTGTGGCCTGTGTTAAACACCTTATTGCAGTGGATAGGGCCATGGTTCCTAGGGGATGTACACAGATGGCAGGAGCTGTGGGGCTGCAGTAAATGCACCAGCAAGATCATCTCTTCAGCATTGCAATTCCACATTGCTTGCTCTTCTCTCATGGGAAAGTGAAGCTGCACCAAGAGCTGTGAAGCAAATGCTGGAGGGTTCATCACGTGCAGAGGGGGTGGAGGCTGATCCTACACCCTGTGCCCAGCCATGGCCCACTGTAACAGGTACACCCATAAATACCAAGGTTTACAGTGACTTCCTAACCTCATGAATCAACCCGACATGGGAGGATCTGCGAGGGAGTCGAACATCCTAAAGATCAAAGGCAATCTCCTCGCTTGTTTTCAAGAGGGGACTTCACAAGGCACGGGGACTGAGCAGCTGGATGTGCCCTCCATCCCGAAAAACAACCCCGTAGCCTTTGAGCAGCCCACGCTGTGCTCGAGGTTGAGTCACATCTGCCGTGCCTGTTCCAGAGCTGACCTTCCTCACCACCCTGCTAATGCTCACCTCATGAAATCATCCTTCCCAGAGAAGCTGCTGCAGATGATTGATGGCACACAATATTAATCCTCCTCTTCCTTCGTGCCCGACCCTTGTTTACAATACCAACCTCTCCTCTTGGAAATTCATTATGCTGCCCTGGCTGGTGGTGGAGATAAGAAGCAGTTTTGGCAGAGGTGCTGGCCAAAAGAGCAGCTCTTGGGATATTTATGTATGAGCAGTGCTGATGGCAGCAGCTCGGGGTGGTGTTTTGCACAGTAACCTCGTTTGGGCAGCTGGTAACTGCATTTGCTCCATGTTAGTGAAAGCAGCAACAGCATAAGCTGCTTTCTCATATGACTTCTCACATGGACCTGCTGGATTTGCCTCTAATTACAATTCAATTTGCAGTGATAAATAGTTTAATAAGCGAAAATGGGCTTGGCTTCCATCGATTATGGCTCTGTGTGGCTTAGGGGAGTTTTACACGGTGCTGTATCTCATGGAAACACAACTTGGAGCTTCAAAATCTGGTTGCTCAACTGGTAGCTGTTGTGCTGCTGCTTTTGTCAGGCAGCAGAAGAGGAATAACAAGTTGTTTCACCTGGCACTGAGGAAAGATGAGCTGGGGGTACAGCTCCCAGATGTCTTGCTTGCATTGTTTGGGTAGTGTTGGCCTGCAGAGCCACTGCTGGGCTCTGAGTTTAGGGCTGGTTTTTGGCTTCAGGGGCTGTTTTTGTGGTTGGTGCTTGCAGAAGGGACCCAAATTGAGCACAGCATCAGTTCTGCAGAGCAACAGGACTGATGGTGCCCGGGCTCTCACTTGGCTTGGTCTTTTTCAAAAATAATTGGATTCTCTTCTGCCTTTCATGGCTGTGGCTGGGACGTTTCCTTTGCTGGCTGCTGAAGGGAGCCCTTACATTTTTCTGCTGGATTTCTTTGGTATAAATCTCTAATTCACAGGGTGGGTTGTTGGGGGGGTGTTTTGTGTCTTTTTTAGAATCTAATAGCTTTACATTGCTATATTTGCAGAGACTCCTCCTGTGGAGGCTGAATGCAACTAGTTGGTGGCAGGAACTTTTCCTTCCAGTGGATAAGCCTTCCCCAAGGACAGACCAGTGTTTTGGCTTCCTCTCAGCCTCCTGAAGCTGGAAAGAAATCAGATAAATTGCAGGGAGGTCACGGGTGGCTGTCAGTTTGAAGACATTCCCCTGTCACTACCTGGAGAGACATCCCCCTTCTCCTGCTGCATGTGCCCAAACCATCTCAGCACAGTGCAGGGTTTGGGGTGCACACCCCTCCAACCTGTACTGAGAAAACCATGCTCCTGCCTGGCTCATGAAGGGCATCATTTTAAACCCTTACACCCTTCCTATTTTGAAGTTGGACTTGGTATCCAGGTAAAATCCCTCAGGATTGGGCTGAAAAAGCCCAAGTGACTGGAGCCAGATGCTGGGCGTTTTCTCCAAAGCTGGAGATTTGTGATTTGCTGCTGACAGCATGAACTGGTGTTAAGTTATTAAATTGCAGATGAGCTCATCACTTGGCCTCAAACAAGTTTCAGCCTTGAGTGGCTCTAAAATATTACATGTGGTGGAAAAGAGACAATGCTGGTGTGGCAGAGAGATATAGGGAGCAGCTGAGAAAGACATCTGTGCATAAAAAATGTGTATGAGGAGGGAGGAGGGAATACCTCATGTGAAAAATGTAAGTTCTCCCAGGAGAGAGGAGGAGAAATTCTCTGATTTATTAGCTCTGCATTTTAATTTTAGCTTAAGAGAAAATTTGTCAGGAGTTTTGAGATGCTTAAAGAGAAGTGGCAGGATGCTCAGCCTGGTTTGATGCTGAAAGGTGCCAGTGAGCTGAGCGTGCAGGATCACCCCTGTCGAGTCCCCAGACAGGCTCCTTTGGAAGTGTGTGGTGTTTGCCAGCCATGCCATATGACCATGGCCCAAAGCCAGCTCTTAGCTGATGTTTTCTTAATCCTAGTGTTGAGCTCTACCACACTGGGAAGGTGATACCCACACTGCTGTTTGGTGTTTGTCTTCCTGAAGGAGAGGGAATTTCCTTTAGGCATCTGCCTGCCCTACATTTCATCTGCACAACTTCGATTTGCCCTTTTATTCCTCTTGCACAGGAACCCAAGCTCCAGTTCTGCACAGTCACCTGTGGATCCACCCAGTGCTGGGGAGCAGGAGGGATGAAGATGATCTTGAACAATGGAGTTGGTAGTTTTTCCAGCCTAACCAAACCCAACCACGCTGGAACAGCCTTGGTGGGCTGGCCTGGCTGCCACAGTGAGCACAGCACACACCCTCAGCTGAGCTCTGCATCTCCACACTGAGGTTAGGTCATGTTTTTGAAGTGCCAACTTGGCAGACGCCGTGGCATAGACCATCAATCAGTTTGGCCACTTTATTTTTCCATCTGGGCGTGTTTGTGCTCAGTGGGCAGGTTGGCTGGTTGGGTTTTGTGGCTAGTTGGATTTGTTGTTTTGAGGCTTTTTTTTGGTGCTCCTGGCAAGAAAGAACAGCCTTACACGTGTGGTTTTTAACTGCCTTGGCTCTCTTTACTAAATGACATGTTTGCAGTCGAAGGGTTGGCAAAGCTGATGTTAACTCAGTGCTGTGGGGGTGACCCTAAAAATACCAAGGAAACCAGTGTGATAAAGACTTGCCACCTCATTTGTGGCCATGAGCTGTAATTGCAAGTAATGTGAGATCCCTCTGGCTGCTGCAGCCGCTGTCTGAAGGCACAAGAGATTTTTTTTAAAGTGAAGAGGATTGTTTTCAGCCTGTCCCATGTCACAGAGCACCAACACCTACAACTGATGTGCCTTCCTGCATGGTTTGTTGGGGCTGGAGCATCTCTGAGCTCAGCACAGACTCCAGTTTATTGCAGGGGGCCAAGGGGTTATTGGCTTGTATTTGCCAGATGCCACCATGGGAAGTAAAAAGAATATACTATATATATATATATCTGTATATTATATACATTTGAAATAAAAGGATTGCACTATATATAACCCTTCCCCTCCCCATCCCTGTGCACTAACATATTTCATATAATGATGAGTTCTCTGCCAAAATTCCTCAAATTATTATGTCTAAGAATTGCAAATCATAGAAAATAGTCTTGGAAGGAACCTGCAGAAGTCTGATCCATCCCTAGGGCAGGATCAGCTCGATCTGAACTGCTCCCGACACAACCCTGTCCAGTTTCCAATGGCAGAGCTTCCATCCCTTCCCTCCTCAGTCTAGTCCAGCACTTTGTTCTTCCCCCATTCCAGTTTATCCTCCTGTTTCCATTGCTGCACTTTCAGGCTCATTCTTTCCTCCTTGTGCACAGCAGACCCAGAGCACAGCTCTGCTCTATTTATTCTCCAGCTGGAGTTTCATGTTGATGGAGCTGTCATGTTCTCTGGAGTCATTTGGTTTTGCTTTGCTATTAGCTCAGTGGATTTATGGCTTGTTTGGATTTATTATTTATTTATGGCTTGTATGGATTTGTTATTGGCATGAGGATGTTCATCCTGCACCCCTAATGCTTCTTTGCAGAGCAAATACAGGGCAGGAGTGCAGCTTTCCCCAGAGTGACATGCTCATGTGTCCCTTCCTTGTGTTGGGGGGTGGTGGGGATCATGTTCTTCTTGGCTCCTCCACAGGCACCACCACTGTGGGCTAATTTTCAGCTCCATGCTAGTGCTGGCTTTTGTAGCCCATCTAATATTGCTCCTTTGCCCTGTTTCCTGCAGGATTTGGGAATGGAGTCGACCTCTCTGGATGATGTCCTCTATCGATACGCCAGCTTTCGGAACCTGGTGGATCCCATCACTCATGACTTGATCATCAGCCTCGCGAGGTACATCCACTGCCCCAAACCGGTAGGTCCCACGCTCTCATCACACCTCCAGGACTGTGCTGGCTCTGCTGGGAGCCTGCAGCTTCTTCCTGAGTTCCAGGGGAAAAGCCGCCTGGTTACTGCAGTGCTTGGGAGTCTGGGGACCAGGAGGATTAGCTCAGAGATCATGGTTTGATTGCACAGTATTGGGCTTTCCAGCTGCCCCAGTGACACTCACCTAATGTTGGTACTTTGGTGTTAGCACTTGGTTTGGGAGTTATTTCTGCTTTCTGCCACTTTGTGTTTTAAAGACTGTGCCCCATCAGGAATGCTTTCTGCCTCGTGAGGAGAACAGACCATTCCTTGCCCTGTGTGATATTTATCATGACCCAAGTGACAAAGTCCTTGACTGCTTTCAAGGCCAGGTTTCCAAAAAAGCACAGGCTCCACGGGCTGCTATTTGGGCTCTGCCAGGAGCAGGTCTCTCTGTGAGTGCAGCCCCAGGCAGATGTGGGTTTTTAAAACTGTCTGCATCCTGTGGCACAAATAAATATGTAGGTTGAGGAGCTGTGACCTTGCCCACATCCATAGGGAGGTAGGAGAGATGGGGCTGATCTGGACCCTGGTCCATATTAACCTGCTTTATTAAATATGTTTCTGCTTAGGATTTTGGGGTCTTGCTTTCCTCCTCCCTCCTGGAGAAAGCACTGAGCACTTCCCTGACTTTCTGTACATTGCTTTTTTTCACTCAGCCTCTATTTATACCACCCTTAGCTTAAAGGTGACCCCTTGGTCACTCCTCTGAGCTAAAATAAAAGTTGAATCATTTTTCCAAGCCTTGGGTAAACACATCCTGGTCTGTATGGCCAGAAAAAAGTTGGCCTGGGCTCTCCAGCGTGGCTGTGCCTCAGCAGAGTTCAGTGGATGCTTATTCCAGCCAGTAAATTCAAAGCAGCAGCAAGGCAGAAGGTTTAACTTGTGCTGGAGGAGCCTGGATTGCTGAGAATGAGCCCTGAGTGGGGAAATTATTTGGGTGAGCTTTTGTAGGGATGTCACTGGACGTTGTGCACAGGCTGGGTTGTGTCTCCCAGACTCTGCTGAGATCCCAGCCTTGCCCGAGGCTGATTTTGCTGAAGGAGCCAAATAAAAGCTCTTCTTCTGATCACTTGGAAGTCAGAGTTTGGGTTTGGCCCCATCCCTACTTACTGATGCATAATGCAGTTCAGCCAAACCCAGGTGCCTCGAGTAGCCCTTCCTTGAGGGGCTGGGACACGCCTGCAGTGTCTTGGGATTCGCCGATGGAGCCGTGCGGGAGCAACAGCCCAAGGTTTGCTCCCTGACAAAAAGGGAAGCTTTTGGGTGGAATAAATGCTGCTCTGTTGCACATCAGCATTGTGCTGAGTGGTGGCCACAGATGCTGCACTTGGTGCTTATGACCTTATGCAGCTGTTGTCAACCTTTGGGGTTCCTCACGCCGTGGAAGAGGCAGTTTTGCTCTCCAGGAAACTCTCATACTGCACAGCAAGTTTTCCAGCGTCGGCTCCAGGAGGTGTTTGCGTTGGATCAAAGACATTTGAGCAAGTGTTTTCTTCCCCATGGCCGTGACCTTGGGGCAATCTTTTATCTTCCTGCCTCTCTCCAATGCCAGCCCCATGGAGAGGTGCCAGGCGGGTTCCTCGGAGAGCAGCTCAGCCCCAGGCACATCCACAGGCGCCCCTTTCCAAAATCCATGCTGGGCTAAGGAGGCAGTTGGTGCTGCTGGTGCTCTCAGCCCCCAGGACAATGTCTGTCTGTCCCCATGGTCAAACAAAGGGGACAAAATGCTTCAGGAAAGCCACGTGGCGTGGGATGGAGCGGCCACGATGCCCCATATCTTTCCTGGAGCCACTCGGGGTTCCAGCAGAAGGGAAAACACAAACGCCTAAGGAGCAAAGGGCCCCTGTAAAAAACTCACAGGCCTTCTTGCCAGCAGGAATATCTGGCTGTATACTGTTGGAAAATTAAACTGGTTTCTTTTTCCACAGACCAAAGCCACATGTATGGATGACTGATGGTTGTGTTGGGGAGGGAGTCAGGCTTTCCTCCAGTTTGAGGACTTGTTGAATTTGGGATGAGCACTGAGCGGAGCTGGGGGAGAGGAGAAAGCAGAGCCTTGGGCAAAGGCTGCTTTTTGGCCTTGTGATGTTGTGCTGTTTGATTGCACCAGCTCTTGCTGTCCTGGGGATGTACTGTGGAAGCTCCTCCAGGCCCTAAGGGCTGCCCAGAGTAAATGCACAGTGAGATTTTGGCTTTGCAGGTCCCCATCCTGCTGCTTTCCGTGGAGGAAGGCTTTTGTGCTGGTCAGTGGCCAGGGAAGGGCTGGCAGAGCAGCTTAGCAAAGCCCCATCCCAAAGTCTGGCTTTGCCTGTGGGTGCCCTTTAAGACAGCAGCTGAAAGATGTGATCCTGTTTGCTCACAGGGTCCTAGATGGGGGCAAACATCTCAGAGGGGAAGCTGTGGCCCATGTTACCTGTTGTGCACGCTTCCCCATCAAAATTCAGAGTGCTTCAAGACACATGGTGACAGCAATGGGCTAGGGAGGGTATTTAAAACCTCTTCTAAGCAGTTGGTGTAGATGGAGAAGTGATGTGATGGGACTGGAAACAAAATGGGTTTTGCCTGTGTAGCTCTGGATGGATTGAAGATCTCTTTTCCTGTTCACTTCTGTTTCATTTGAGCAATATATGCTTAGCCACATCCCTGACTCGGGTGTCTTTTCCTGCATGAGCTCCAAATTGATCAGGTTTGCAAAATGGGTTTGATGACATGAATTGTCACACATGAAAAGAGGAAAATATGGAAAGAAAAAGTGGTTCTTGTGACCTGGATGAAATAATCTATTTCTATCCCTTCTCCAGCCCTGTGGTATAAGGATTAATTTACCAATGCTGTTTGGGTTTTTATGCCCTGAATTTTTAAAATATGTCTGATGGAGCTGTGCTGAAACTAAAGTCAGCATTTTGTCTCTTACTTATCCTGTGTGCTTTAACATGTGGCTAGAACTGTATTAATAAACTCCGTTTATAAGGGTGAATGTAATGCCATGACCAGCATGCCTTTATCCCCAAATCAAGCACATAATCCAGCTCCTCTGTCATGTGTTGTGTTCTTTGATCCTGAATTCAAATTATCATTCTGAGCTGACATCAAACACACCTTTACAACAGTACGAGCTGAAATTATAGATACGAAGCAGTGACATGTTGAGGGACGCTCTGACACAGGTGTCAGGTGAGCTTGTCATCCTCAGTTTCTTGCCTTTCCCCTTTGCTGGGAGATGTGCAAGGGAAATCTCTCACATCTTGCAGAGCTCTCAGGTTCCAGATGCAAAGTGCTATGAGAGCACTAAGTATTATTTCTTCTTTGCTCTAAGAAACATTATCAAAGGAAGCTGATTTATGAACAAAATCCCTCTAAACCCCCAAATATCTGATGTAAAAGCAAAGGGGATGATGAGGATTCAACTAACTCAATTCTGTATTCTGTAGTAATGGCTCTTTCTGGGTTTTTTTTGGCTGGTCTTGCTGCAAGTGTGAAGATCACACTTTGTGGATATTAAAGACATCTGTGCTACATTAAAATGTCCTGAAGTATGAAACAGGCTGCAGAGCTCAGACCCCACTAATGACAACTGGTTCCTTGCTAACTTAATGTGCCATGCTGTCTGCTCATCTTGTTTTTGAAAAAGAGAGATGTTCCCTAAAGCCCTTGTGTGAGAGCTAAAGCTCAGCAGAGTGCCTTGGCAACAGGGGAAAATTGCACTTTGCAAGTTTTTAAAGTATTGAGGCTAAAAGGGAATAATGGTGAGCTCTGGATGGGCTGTGATGGTACCACTGTTGGCAACTTAATGGTTTAGTTTGTGAAATGGAAGTGCAGAGCCAGAGGGGTTGGGCCCTGCCCCAGCCTCCCTCTCCAAACCCTGTGGGATGCAGGGAGGGCACTGCTGGCCTTACCCCTCCTGGCCTGGTCAATGTGCTCCCAGGGTGAGGGTGTTGAGCAGTTAAGGTTAAGTTTAGGTTGGAAAAGACCTTTAAGATCATCAAGTCCAACCATCGACCATCCAAAGTGACTTTTATCAAACTTCTATCTTTTTATCTCTTTTTTTGGGTTGCTTAAACCCAAAATCCCGCTGCCAGCTGGCAGAATTGCCAGGCCTTTTGTCAGCTCCCATAATAATAAGACGACCTTTCCAAACCACCACACAACCAGCTGCAAACCCCCCGAAATGCCGCAGGGTGGATTTTATCGGCTTGGAGATGGATTTTGCAGCGCCTCCAAAATGTCAGGTGCCACATCATCCAGCAAGTGATGTGTGGAGAGCTGTGTGCTCAGCTTCCCCTCTCCTGCCAAGCAGCTGGGAGCATCTTGGTGACACCAGTTGTCAGCGTTGAGCATCATTGCGCACGTCGGAGCTGCAGCAGAAGATTAAAATAAGAACCAGCAGCAGGAAAAGCTGTTTCATGGTTATCCTGAGCTTGCCTTACTCTGGGGGTGAGGGTGTATTTGCCCAGCTGAAGTTTGAATCTTTTCTGAGGAAAGATATCCTTTCACCCACAGCCTCTCCAAGTGTCCCCAAGGGAAATGACGGATGAAGAAACAGGTACCTCATTAAACAGTAGCAACATATTTTATTGATGTTTTCTGATGGTAATTGGCATTTGAGTTCAGCTCATTTAGCTTTTAATCAGAACCTAATTTACCACAAAGGAAGGAAGCATATTGATTCCCTGCCTCCTGGCAGGGGGGTTATTTATTTACCTCGAGTGCCTTTGGGTGTGTGCTGGGGATCTGTCCCATGGGATGGCTGGCACTTGGATGGGTGTTTTAGTGTGGATTTCCAGCCCAACTCACAGGGGTGGCAATACTAAGCAAGCAAATGGTCTGCTGGCAATGTGGATTTGCAGAAAGGAGTTGGAGGGGTTTCCTCTCTGTTCAGAGACCACTGCTGATGCTTGAGAAGTTGATTGTGGCCACATCTGACTCAGTTCAAGCAGAAAAGGCCTATTCACTATTTGCCAAAGTGGGTGAAAGAAGCTCTAGTAGATATTATGTCCCACTCTCAGCTGTTTGGGGCTGAGCTGGTACACGGATTTTTTCAACCCTAACCACTGAAGGCTGAGTTCCTGGGGAATATTTTGATTAGTCCTGTTGCCCTGGGGTGAGTCTGCTGCTCTCCTGCAGCCTCTGGGGGAATGGATGGAGATGGGGAAATGTCCAGAGTCTCTGCACCAAATCCTGCCTTTTCCCCGTGCTGTTGGGCGTGAAGAAAAACCTATTGTTTTGCATGGACCCCAAATTTCAGACTCTGGGTACTGTGGTCAGGCTTTGCAGGTGGGGTCAGAGGTGCTGGGTACCTGGGGGGCTGCAGGGTGAGCTCAAAGCACTGAGGATAAATCACTGTTACTGCCAAACAGCTCTCTGTGCCCTTTTCCCTTGTGATTCCTCAAGCCCTGTATGAGAAAGGCAAAGAGCCCTACCAGCATTTCACAGGAAGGAAAAGAGATGCCTGGATTTGGGAAAGGCTGTGCACAGCACTGAACTCATCAGGCTGAACCAAAACACCTCTGGGTCTTGAAAGCACTCACATTTCTAGGGCAAATCCTGGAATTTGAAGAGTTGCTGGCATTCAGCCTGTGTGCAGCATCACAGCTGGCTTGACATATGCTTCAGGCTATTTCCTGGAGCAAGGAGAAGTTTGTCCCTTTGCTGCTGATCTCCAAGCTCGTGCCTTGGCAGGTCCCAGCACAGAGTCACCTTGCAGGGACACCTCTGCACCCCTTTGTCTTGGTGCTTTCACCAGAGACAGGAGATGTCTCAGAGGGCAGCATTGCAGCTTTGGGGTTGGGCAGGAAGAGCCCCTCTGGCTGGTTCACCCCATATGTGGAATGTGCCCTCCTTTCCCTGGGATTCACCGTGGGGTTGCTCCTTCCAGGGGGGATGCACCTGCTCTGTCTCTAGTAGGAAAAAAAGTCATAAAGAGAAGCAAAGAGCGGAGTTCTTGGAGATAGGGAAGGTGTTAGGAGGATTTCAGTGGTTGCTCTTCATAGATGGCAGGGGCTGTGATTTCTGGTCAAAGTCCACCAAGTGATTATCTCACAGTTTGGGGTATTTGGGGATTTGGGTAAGAGCTTTATCCCACCCTTTCCATCTTCAAAGAGTTTTGCAATCATAGGGGAATTTGCTAATCCTCCCAATTTCTCTGGCACTTTCCTTTTTCTCATCCATCCTTCCAGGAAATCCCCAGTACAGCTCTTGTGTGTTCATGTGTAGTTCCACATGTGCTTGGAGCACTTGATGAAGTGGCCCCACTCCTTCCAGCCCCGCTGCATCCTGGAGCTGTTGCTGGGAGAACTTGGATGCTGTCAGCTGCTGCTTCCTTACTGTGATCTTATCTTTTTCCTTTTTAAAAAAATAGGAAAATTCCCAGTTCTCTTGTGCCTCCGAGGGCCCCACAGTGGTTAATGAGCTGGAGACAAGCATTGCTCTGGGGGTTATGCCCTTGCCCTGGGAGTCACATTGCAGGGAACAAAGAGGACCGAGGGGAGGGGGTCTCTGCCAGGCTCTCATGCACACCATGAGCCTCCCAGGGCTGTGGTGAGGGGCTGAGAGCCCCCAGGGAATGACATAAATATTTGCAGCAGTATCCCAGGGCCAGTCCTGCTCTGCTCCCGCAGCAATGAGGGGCTGGGCTGGGCTTTGCTTCCCGTGGGATCTGGCGTGGTGCAGCTGAGACACGGGCTCTGTAGGGCTGGGAAAGTCTCTGCGTGGAGTCCTACATCTGGGACATAAATAACCAAATAATCCACCTCTGCTTTAACCCAGGGGGAGGTGGGTACAGAGCACACTGAGAGGTTCTTGCATTTAGCAGCAAAGGCAGGTGCTGGGCTGTGACCTGGGGCTCCAGAAGGGATGTTCCCTGGGAAATGCCAGCTCCTGCAGAGAGTGGCTAAGGCAGGGTCTGGCTGAAGAGCCACATTTGCTCAGGGCAGGTATCACAGACACCATGCAAAGCTCTGTGCCCCCATCACTGCATCCTGAGTGGGGGCTGAGAACGAAATAGGGGAGCCCCTCAGAAGACACATGACATTCTGCAGGCTGAGGCTGGACAGGTCAGTAGAGAATCAGCTTTGTAGGCAAGGGGTGATGCTGTTTGTCAAAACATGGGGGAGCTTCACCTGCAAACTGCTCTTGGGCAGCAGCAGTGAGTGGTGGGGAGCTCTGAGCTCCTAGGGAGGAGCTGCCCGTGGGTTCTGCATCCCCCAAGGCTCTAAAATGAATCCTCCTTGTCTGTACATGGAGGAGGACGGTGAGAGCCATCATCCACTGAGCACCCTGCCTTAGCTCATGTTAGGGGTTGACACCTCCAACCCCCCTTCCCCTTCAGCAGCACCTCCTGTGTTTTCTCTTTGCTGTTCTGCACGAGCTGTAATGATTAACTTGTGAGCTGGTTGTTTGCTGAGATATTTCCAGGGTACTGAATGGCTCTTCTGGTTTTTCAGCTGCTCTCTTTGTTTTATGAGAGCTCCCCATGTCTAGCAGGAGGGTGCAGATGCATTTGTCATTAAAAGGATGGTCCAATGACCTTTTCCAGGAACGAACACTGGCACCTAAATGGCCTCCCCATTAGTGACTTTGTTTATAGCACTGAAGTGGGCCCAATTTATTTGGCTGAGGATCTTGCTGTGTATGTCAGGCACATATATTGGAGTGATAATGCTCCAAGACCTCCTCCACAGGCCCAGCTTTGCTGTGCCCATCTCGGGCAGGCGTTTGGCATCGCAGTGTGGGGTGATGCAGCTGGTGGGTGCAGAGCCCTGCCATTCCCCACGCTGCTCTGGCTGCTGCTCCTTCCTCCTCTGCTCTGGAGGCTTAGCTGGGTACCCTCCAGTAGCTCTCACGGAAGATTTTTATATTCTTTTTTGCAATTTCCTTTTATCTTACGTGTCCCCCTCAGAGCCATCTATCACCTCGAATTTTATTGCCTTCTTTAATTGCTTCTCTGAAGTCCAAGTGTAATATTACTCCAGGATCCTTTTGAATAACTTCCTGAGTTGCTGCAGTCCCATTCATCTCGTACTTCTGGCTCTCTTGATAAGCCCCATTGTACATTGCTTTTCATTTTGGTGTGTCAACACTGAGTCCAAGGCATCACACTTCAGCCTTTCATCAAAGCAGATGGGGAGTGCTGCTTATATAGCAGGACCTGAGCTGCAAAACTGGGCTCCATTCCTTTTCTTTGTTTCTACAAATTTTGTCTTTCAGGGTCCTACTGCTGCAGCTTCAGCAGCTCCTGATTTGGGCTAGTTCAGGGTAGGGTTTATCTGCTGGGGTCCTTGGGACTCTATCATTGTCCCAGGTGAGCACTTGGGATGTCCAGGGTGGAATGTCCTCAGCCATGGGTCAGCGGTGGCTTTTGGCTGGTTTTTGTAAGAGCTGAACAGGAGCAAATCCTTTACTGAGGGTGAAAGAATTAACCTTGCAGGTGCTCAGTCCTTGCTGGTCATCTTAGGGAGGTCACCACCCACTCCCACCTCTGCAGCCAGGACATGATGGCAAGATCAAGGTGTGAACCTTTGTGGTTTGGGCCATGCTGGGGAGGGGGTTTGCACCACTGGTAGGTCTGTCTGGTAGCAGAGAATTTGGTGGGAGTTTTTGAACCATGAAGTTAATGCAAACCCAGTTGCTCCTTTTGGACCAAGGAGTTAATGGGACCTTCTGGAGCTGGGCTGCAGTGAGCACAGTGAGGAGCAGGTACCCTCAGCTTGAGAGCCTCGTTATCCCTGCAGGTACCTCCTGCCCAGAAGTCCCCAGATTGAGGCCCCTTACATCTTGCACCAGTTGCTGACTTTCTCCCTCATTGATTTTTATGCAGCTGTCAACCAGGACTCCACAAAATGTTAATTCTGCTGTGCTTGCTGCCAGAGCTGGTGCTGCCTTGCCCTGGCACGGAGCACGTGCCATCTGCTATGGGACACCTCCAGCCCCTGGTGCTGCCAGCGTGTCAGGCATTGCCAGAAAGGTGGTGAAGGACCAGAAATGCTGCTCAAGCTACGTGTTTGAGCCCAGGGTTTGTAGCTGAGCACAGCCACAACCTTCAGTTAGTCTTCTGCAAAAGCATTTTTGGTTTGGGGGTGTGTTGTGCAGTAACTGGGGCTGTCATTCCTGTTACCTGAATACCTGACCTCATCTCTGCCAACGTGGGCACGGGGGCTGAAATTCTGCTGGATGGATTTGTTGCTGGGCCTGGGTTTTGCCAGGTGATGGGATGAAGTTTTCTAATCAGGAACGCTGATGAGAAGTGGTTCCTCTTGTCTGTTCTTGCAAGCTCTCCAAAATGCTCCCTCCTGTACCAAAGGGCTGCTGTTGGATGAGAAGTTTTACCTTCTAATAAGCTTTTATCAAAGTATAGTTTCTTGCTTGATAGAAGACTGGTCTTTCTCCTCCTCCACCTCAAAAAAAAGTCCTTTTTCTTTGGCTTTTATTTATGCTGCTTTAGACTTTTAAATCTTTTACCTCTGCCCTTCTTTAAGGGGAAGTTTTTGATGGTAAAGCCTATATCCTAGAAAACTAGAAGGAAAAAAATAGGGTTTCCAGTACAAAAACATTCCTTATCCAAACAGCACCTGGAGCTGTTTGGTTGGTTTGCATTGTTGTGTGCATTGTTTGCCTGGGCATTTCTGTTCCTGTGTATCTTGTCATGTTCTCTCAGTAGAATGTTCCCACAAGCCACTTCCTAATGTTTGAGATAGTTCTGTATGAAAACACCCCTCCACGAGGTGATTTGAAATAAGATCCAGCACCTGATTTGATGCTGGGGGTTGACTGTCTATAAGCCCTGTTGAGTTCCTGTGGATCCACAGTGGTCATTGCAGAGCAGAAAGGAGAGGTCTGCCCAGGCTGGAGATGCTCCTCTCCTGGCAGAGAAGCCTCCAAGAAAGGGAACTGGCTGCATGTGGTGATTTGGCAACTCTGTGAGGGTCTCGTGGCTGTTCCCAGATCCATGACTTGAATCCTGCACCCCAAGTGCCCTTCTGCAGTGGGAAATGAGGAGCTGGTTTGGTTTTGTTGTCTTTTCAACCCTCCTGCTGTTACTTGGATGGCTGGAGAGGGGACAGAAGCACAGCTTGGGAAGGACTCTGCTGGAGCTGTGCTGAGGCAGGGGTCACCAAGCCCAAATCTGAATTTCCCAGGCTGAAAAAAAAGCATTTTTCCTGTAAGAAGCCCAATGCCTCTTCTCCTATAAGAAACCTTCATTCTCTTCCAGGACCAGCTGCTCTTTTTTTGGCCATTTCATGAGGTAAATTAATTGTGGGGCACATCCTTCCCCTTGCAAAAGCCATCAGAGTGTCTCTGCTGCCAGTGAGTACTTGGCCCTAACCTTGAGCAGGGGGAGGCAGGGGTGGTGTTTGGCCCCATGGCTGCATACCTGGAGAAACTCAGGAAAAATCGAATGGATTAGCTCAGTTGCAAAGAAGCCTTCTGGGAACAACCTCATTGTTATTAAAATGACCTTTATTAAATTTGTTCCATCCCTCCTCTAATTTAAATTAAAGCAGACATGATTTATTTTCAGAAGAATTTCTGCACAGTGTTATTGGGTGGTAAAATTGGCCCATCTAAAGCCATGTTGTCACTTTATTTGGATTTCATTTTCCTCCATGTGGACGAGACATCCCAGTTACATCCACAGTGCCAGTGTCTGCTTGCCTTTGGGCATCACCAACCTCATCCCTCATTCTCCACACGCTGGGTTCTCTTCCCAGAGGAGTCTGCAATGATGGAGAGGGAATTGCAGTGGCCTTGTGGTGATATTTTAAGGACACCTCTCTGGAGAGCTCTTCCCTACAGCACAAGGGGGATTTTTCCTGCCTTGCCTGAGGAATTCAGCCATGCAGCAGGAGGGATTTGTTGCTGCTGTGGATCCTCCCCTGCACACCTGGATGGGGTTGTAGGTAAGAGCAGCTCCCACAGTGGGATGATCTCACACCAACCTGTGCATTCACTGCCAGCTGGGTACGGGCATGTTTTGGCCTTCAGTGAGGTGGGAATGGTGGATTTCAAGCCTTTCCTCCCTCCTCAGCTCCTGATCTCACAGGAGGAGGACAGTTTGCTGGGGAAAACCCCATTAGGAAGGCAGGGCTGGGTGCTGGGGCTGCAGCACAGATGTCTGCAGGCAACAATAGGCTGCAGTTTTGAAAGCAAAGTGGGGGGGGAAAGGAAGAAGAAAGGGAAGAAGAAAGAAAAACCAGAAAGCCATGAGATGACTTCAGCTCCACGTGACCACATCAAAAGGGAAGGCATCGTAAATTCGGGTCCTATTAAACACCGGGGCCCGGGCTGGGGAGCAGGAGGCAGAGCTGGTGCCAGCAGCCAGGAAAGGCATTTTGGGGCCACAGGAGCAGCTGCAGGTTTTGGGTGGGCAGAGCTTTCTCTTGACCTGGGTTGTGGAGGGTTGATGCTCTGTGCACTGGTGGGTGGCAGGCACAGCTTTCAGCGCCTGATGGCCTGAGCTGTGTCCCTGTGCCCTCTCTGCTGCCTTCCCAGGGGTATCTGGAGGTCCCTGTGGCTTTAGGATGTGTTAAGGATCTCACAGGGCCATCTCACAGGGCTCAGGTGACATTTCCTCTTCATTTTGCTGTTGTCCTTTCCAAAGCCCAGGGTCTGTCCCTACACCAGCACGTGGGTTACTGGGGATTTTCTCTCTTTGGCTTCTTGCAAATATTTTAATAACTGATTTGATACACTTTAAAGCCATTGAGGAGGATCTCTCAGGGCTTCCCAGAGCTGCTCTCATATTGTATGCCTTTGTTTAACTGTATAATAACTCCATTATCATTGTGAACATAGGTTTTTTTGTCTCTTAACTGTTTGGGTTTTTTGCTTAGTAGTCCAAACTATTATCCCATTGTCCCAGCTAATCACCCAAGACACCAAAAAACCCAAGGAGGATGTTTTGGAAGGAAATCTCTCATTCTCTGGGTTTTTTTGTGTGAAATAGGCCATGTTTTTGTGAAATGGATCATGTTTTAAGGTTTGCCCTCTATTGAGGTGTATTGAAAGCAAACGGAGGGGTGCCCACATGGAATATTTCCTGGGCAGGAATGGTGTTCCCGGGATGAATGCAGTTCCCTTGGCTTGTGCCTGGACAGAGCTTTTCATGCAGCTGCAAATCCTGCAGCATCCACAGAGTGATGTTGCAAGTCAGGAAAGTTTTTTAAAAGAAACCAAAAAAAGGGGGGAAAAAATATTTTTATTAAAGTCAAAATGACGATTCGGGAGGGCCAAGATGGGAACTCTGTGTTGAGATTTGCAGCAGAACACTTTGTCTTTTACATTTCCCTGAGATTGATTGTGAGTGACAGAAACGTGGGACTGTGTAATAACACAAGCAAAACCTGTCGCTTCCTTCGCCCGCAGACAATGGCTAATTGTTCTAATTTGGGTCAGTCCCCTGCTGTGCTGCAGCAGGAATTCTTCAGCAGGGCTCTTTAATCATTCACGCTGGCCTATTTTACACCATGTTTGGCCCCGGTGCAGCCCCTCCAGGGCTCTGCACATCACCAGGGACTCTGCTGCTGCAGGAGGAGCGGGTGATTAGTTTCTTAATGAAAACAAATTAATTTGCCATAACCACGAGGCTTTCCTATGCTCTGTGTCCTCTGCTGAGCTCTTTGGCTGCTCCTTTTGGAGCAGTTTGTGAACCCAAATCTTACGCCTTGCATTGCCCAGGAGTCTCTGCCACATGGTGATGCAAGAAGGGCAGGCAGTGATGCCAGGGTGGTTTATCCCAGTGGAACTGTGGTCCTGTTCACCCCATGTTTGCTTTCCCTTGGTGTAATCCCTCTGCTTCCAATTACCCCCTCCCTCTCCAGCAGAGCAAGGAACGTGTCCAGGGATGGCTCATTTATGGTCAAAGGTGGTGTGCAGATGCTGGGTGATGTCTCACCCATGAGGGTTTGATTTGAGACCATCAGTGAGGATAAAACTGGTCCCTCTGCAGACACCAGGGCAGGTTTGGCAGGACACAAAGTGCTGCTCGTGGCTTTCAGCCTCCACCTGCTCTCACTTATCCCTGGGGTTTGACTCCATCATTTGGCTCCATGCAGAGCTCCATCCCTTCCTCCAGAGCTGGAGCCAGCAGCAGGACCCTGGTGGGCCCCAGCACATGCCTGGGGCACCCCCTCCACCCTGGGGACACACAGGGCTCGGCTCATCCCTCATTTTCCAGTTGAACAAGATCCCATTGGCGCTGGGCTGGTTGTGGATTGCAGATGGGGCATGTGCCATGAGTCCCTGTCCCAGCTGAAATCTGTTAAGGGATTAAAATCGCATGAATCTCCGGGCTCCTCCCAGCAGTGAGCAGCCCTTTGCTTCTCCAGGGCAGGCGAAGGCAGAGCAGAACCATGGGGAAAGGGGCCCTTTGCAGGGAAGAGCCTCTGCTCTGTGTTTTCCCCACATCCCTCCTGCAGCCCAGGCTTTGCACGGTGTCTCTGCCAGCACGGAGGGGACACAGCTGAATAGGAGCTAAAAGACTGCCCAAAAAGTGCTTCCCAGGTCTTGCACTACCTGGGCTCGTGCTTTGTGGGCTCCCTGAGCCCTGCTGAGAGCCAGGGGGCTGTGGGAAGTGCTCTGAGAGGCTTGTCTTCTCCTCAGAGCTTTCCGGCTGGGCTGAGATGGATGGAAGGGAAGGTGGGTGCCATACAACATTCCCTCTCCTTTCAGCCAGGCTTTGCCCCCCCTTTGGGTGCTGCTCCCAGCAGTTCTGCTGTGTGTGACACAGGAGCCTGTCCCTGTTGGTGCAGGATCTGTACAGCTGTGTGCCAGATCACGGCACTGAGAGTGTTTGCAAACTCAGGGGTGTTTCCAGATGTGTGGCTGATGGATCTATGGGGAGCTCAGCTGAGCTTGTCACCAGCATCTGCCCAGCATTTATCAGCTGGCTTTGAGGGAAAGGGCATCTCCCAGCTCTGTGAAACAGGCTTTTTCCTGGAAGCATTGTCAGCTGGGAAAGCTGCTCTCTGTGTGGTCTGTCCTGTCTCCCCAACCCTGAGATGTTCTGCAGTTTTCCTCCCAGAGTCTGGAAATCAGAATAACAAATGCACATTCCCACACACATCCCTGTGAATGTCTGAAGTTAGAAGGGCCACATCTTATGTGATGTCACTGGTGATGCCTTTGCTAGGGATTCATCCCTGTGTGTTATTTCAGGAATGATTACTGCTGCAGTTTGGTTCTGGTGGTGAGACAATGTGCGTCTTGTGGTTTATTATTGTCCTTGCCTATGGAAAAGGGCACAGGGTGTTTGCCAAAACCCAGTGCTGTGGGTTTCAGTCTCTGCAGGTTGAGGTGAGTCTGGCCTGCCACTCATGTGCCCTCTGACCACAAAACCCCAGCTTTATAGTGACCTTTACATGAGTGATGTGATAGAGACTGATGTAGATGGGGCAGAGAGACCTTTGGGCTGTTGCTTTTCATTTTGTGGGAAGCAGTTCATCAGTGGGAGCAGCAGGGCAGGATGGCAGCAGGATCTGCCCACCCCAGGGGGTTTGGGGCTTCTCTTCCATCATCCTGAAGATGCTGATGGTACAGACAGTGAGGTTAAAACTTTGCCAACATGAGTGAGCTGGGCTGGTTTTCAAGCTGACTCAGTTTTCAAACAATCTCTTGGGCTCAGTCCCAACCAGGGTGTGCGTCAGCTTCAATTATTTCCTGGTAGACTTGGATCATAAACAGTGAAAAAGCTTTTGTTTAGACCGTAAGAGGAGCCTCTGGCAGTGCACCAGCAAAGCTGCCTTCTCCTCCACACGAGTTCTGTGCAGCCCAGGGATCACCCCTGGGGCTGCTCTGGAGACTCCTGCAAGGCTCTTGGGGGAGGAATTGCAGAGATTTGGGAAAGTACCTGAAAAATCTGGGTTATTGAAGCAGAAGGGTTTGGGCAGGTGAAGTGCAGTGATGGGAATAATGTGCCTTAGGAGGTTCTGAAATGGGCAGTTTGTTTATCCCAGTTTGTTTAACTGGAGCACTTCACTACAGACTGTCCGTGAGTTGGTGTGTGCAGGAACCACGTTCTCTACATCATGTTTGAAAACTCAAAAATAGAAATAGCCCGATATATGCAGGGTTTGTGAAGAAAAAAGGCTGAAAGAGTGGTCTGTTTGGGCTGGCCATGGAAGGATGAGCTGGATGTGGCTGCTGATATAGAGCATTCAGATGCTTTGCCCTGCTGGAGCCTCTTTCCTTGGAGCCCTCAGTGTGCTGTGTCAGTGCTGGTGGGTGATTTGCTGGGCTCTCTTGAGGGGAATTCTTTGGGCTGAAGTACTCAGAAATTAGTTTGATGTGAAATTCAGGTCTGAGCATCCTGTACCCACTGCACCAGAGGTCTGGCAGCTGCAGCATGAGCCCACTGCTTGGGGAAGAAACCTCTCACTGGAGAGCCAAGATGGTCCTGTCACGTTTGTACCAACAAAAATTGGGGCTTTTTTTACTTTCTCAGCTTCTTTTCCACGTTCTCTTGTGAGAGATTTTGTGGGAATTCACTTCCCCAACAGCTGGGAGATAATGCTGGCGACAATTTTAATTGTCTCTTTTCAGGGTTATATTGGACGTGATTTGCAGCACAGGATGTCAGCACTGTGTACTTACTCCACAGCATTGTAGCACCTTGTTTCCTTCTCAACAGGAGTTTTTTCAGGCAGTGCAGCGAGGGCTGGGAGATGGGAACCTGAGGGTGGACACTGCTATTTCAGGGGCTGCTGCAGCGCTTTGCAAGAGAACAGCTGAAAAAAAACCCTTAAAAAAATGAAATATAGATGAAATGAAAGCTGATGGCACCTGGCAGCTTGCTGTAGATATTACACAAAGGTAGAAAAAAATAGGGAGGTGTCAAAATTGGTGGTGTTTTCATCTGACACTGGGGATGGAGGTTGCACAGTGGGGAAGGTGTTGCTGGCAGAGGCGCTGGTGCCTTCCCAAAATGTTTTTTGAGGCTTTAATTAAGGAATGACTGCAATGTGTTTGCAGACCTTCCAGTGGAAAGCATGAACTGAAACCTTGTCTTTCGTTGGTTTTTCTGTGTTAGTTTGCCAGGCTGAGCCTCCCAAGCCCAGAGCACTCCCTGGTTCTAGCAGGGTCACCAGTGGGACAGGAGCTGTGGGCACACCTGAGGTTTGGCATAGGCTGACATCCTGCTGGAGTTTGGGCGATTAAAACCCTTATTTCAATTTAAACGTGGTGTTAAAGAGTATGGGTTTAAATATGCTCTTAAATCTGTATTTCCTGGGAATCAGGAGGTGCAGCTGTCAGATGGTTGTGGAGCTCAGGTGGGCAGTGGCTCCTGGCTCAGGCTGTTCCAGCTCCTGCTGACACAGGGTTTTCCAGACACCGTGCCCTGCTGGGATCTGTGGATGTGGAGTTTCTACCTGAGCTGCTGAAATCACCTGTCACTGAGTGTCTTTAGTGTAGATGGAGCTGGGCGAGTATAACCCTGAATTAAAGCAGCTTTTGGTGAATGGCAGTCACTGCGTAGGCACCTGGATATGTCTGGGAAGAAACTCCCCCAATTTATGTCAAGGCTTCGTTCTTACAGAATGGATTGATCAGAGAAGCTCAAAGGCACAAGTCCTGCACTGGTGTTTCTGCTCCAACCATCTGCAGAGATGCCTTTTGTGTCCTGTGTGTTGGTTTTTTTACCTTGAGGAAACCTGATGTATTTGTTTCCCTGTACACCCAGAGGTGATTTGTCAAAATCCCAAGTGCTCCTTGGTAATTCAATATTTATAATGTCTTTATAAGGCTGGTCCCGCTCTGCTGACCTGGAGATGAGGGGGAGAATACATTGCATAAATTAGGCTGCATGAAACACGAGCTCTGCTGGGGCACATGGGCAGGGAGGACGTGAAGGCAGCAGTAATTGGGAGTCCAGGCAGAGGAGATGCAGCATCTTCCTCAGCATCTTCCTCAGCATCTTCCTCAGCATCTTCCTCAGCATCTTCCTCAGCATCCCTGCCTGGCTTGTCCCAGAAAATCCTGAGCCATCACTGTGATTGAACAGCCCAGACTGCTTATCGTAGGGTTTCCTATTTAGTGTCTGTCTTCTCTGAGATGTTTCATGATGCAGCAGGTTGATAAAACCAGGCAGACCCCACAAATTGTCACATCTTGATGGTTTTGCTCATTATTGATCTTTCAGTCGGGTTAATCTCTGCTTGTGACCTTTCAGAGAGCGAGCGAGGCAGAGCAGGATGGGTGGTTTGTGTTGCTGGATGTGAAGACCTTGAAATGAAATGTCATTGAACAGTCCAGATACTGGTGATTGTATTTTATTTTTAGGAACCACAATTTCTAGAACCAAATTCTTACAAACTTTCAGAGTTAAAGCTTTCCAGGCCGGTATCCTTTGGGGTGGAAATTTCAGTCAAAATTGAGAGGACACCAGAGTCCCTGTTTTCCTTCAAGCCTTTTTTTCCCCTAAAAAGTAAATGGTTTTTCGAGTTTCTGCTGAGTGCTGTTCCCAAGACCTCCATCAGCTCACCAAGCCTCTGTTTGCTCTTCTGTGAAGCAGTTTTGACAGTAATGTATGTGTAGTTTGCTTTATTTAATCAGTCTCTGTAAAATTATAGTGCTGAAAGCTATTGCTTAGTGTCAAATGATAAGGGTGCATCCTTGAAGCATCTTAGCAATCAGAGGGATTTTTTTTCCCCTTACACAGCTTTGAGCACTGTCCCTGAAGGTTTATCAGCTCCTAGAGCTGCTCTGGGGTCGGAGCATCCCTTGGGTGTGGTGGCTTCACCTGGTGTCCCTCCGGTGTCTTTGCAGGAAGGGGACTCCCTGGGGGCCATGGAGAAGCTCTGCCGGCAGCTCACGTACCACCTCAGCCCCCACTCGCAGTGGAGACGCCAGGGCATCATGAAGAGGAAGCCACAGTCCTGGTGAGTCCACTTTGGAAACCACTGTCACCCCGCTGGGTCACTGTCCCCAACCTGGTCCTTGCGCCCTCAAGGCCACCACAGGCTCAGGAGAGCAGGAATGGGGATTTTACGTGTTGCTTTTCGCTGGGGTGTGTAAGTGTGGGAGCTGCAAATCCAGGAGGATTCCAGGAGGAACAAACCCACCTCAGTTTGGAAAGTGCTCAAAGCCATTAGCCCAGCTGCGAGAGAATGGGAATTTCAGAGCTTCCCAGCTTGCCACAACCCCCAAAATCTCCCACTGTCTCCAGTCTCATCAGCGTTTCCCCCATCTGTGGTTGTGGTACTGGGTTGCTTCATGCTGACCCAGAGGTGTTTTCCTCCTTTTCCATTTTCCTTTCCCTGTTGCAGAGGAGAGCAGCCAGGGAGGGAGGAACAGGCTGGAAAACGGAACCATCCATCCTCCCAACATCCCATGCTGGGCATTGGAGAGCAGGAGACAAACTGCTCCAAGACATCCTAATTAGCTGGTCATTAATATACTGACACCACACACCCCATGGTTTGCAGAGTGTTTGCATAAAAGGAAATTTTTTATTAAAAATGGGGAGAAAATTACCCCAGTCCCCTCCTCATCCAGGTCCTTAGCAAAGCATCCTGGCTGCTGTATTCCTGGATCCACAGAGCTGAAAAACCTCTGGATGAGGCTGAAGGGAATAGAAAAGGCCCCTTCTTTTCTGTGATGTTATGCATTATATATTGCCTGGTTTTGTATGAGGAAGAAAGAAACGGTAAAGAAGCCACAACCTGGCAGAGCCAGGATTTCAGGAGTCAGTATCCATGCCCTGGCTCAGGGTTCCAAGAGAGTTTTGGTTGCTGTTGTAGTAGGTGCTGTTTGTAGCCATAGTGGAAACTAATCCAGTGAAAAAAATTGAGTCTGGAAAGATAAGAAGAGGGGAGGAACATGGGCAGAGGAGGAAAACAGACCCAAGGAAATAAAGGATTGTGTGGCCTTACAGGGTTAGGACGGTATATCCTGGAGGTCTGGCTCAGCATCCTTACACATTGCTGTCCTCAGAGAGCCAGAGGTGGAGAAACACCCCCATTTCATCAGCAGTGCTAACTGCTTTTGGTGCCGAGTGTTTTTAAGGTGCATTGATGACTAAAACTGGCTCTTTGCAGTAGAGCAGCAGAAGGGGAGGGAGGGAGGGAGGATGCTGGGGCTGTGTCCCTGGGGCTGGGCTGGGTAATGACCCAGGAGCTCCGAACCCTCGGGGAGTTGTTTTCTTAATTAGAAGAGGAAATGCACCCCCTTTGCACCCCATCAGGGCCTTATTCAAGTTACACTGATGGGGCAGCGGGGAGCTCTTCACAGCCCCAAACGCAGGAAACTCTTGAAAATGAGAAAATGAGTGCTTTGTGCCACTCTGTCTTTAATTGCCAATGCCTGTCCTTAATCAGGAGCTTGGATCGGCTGTGGGAGCACATCCTCGTGCCGGAGATTTGCAGGGCTTTATCTGACAAGCCTTTCCTTGGAGCAGCCGGGAAATAGCTGAGGTTTTTCACGGGTTTAACAGCAGGGATGGGGGTTTGGCCGTAAATGAGGCCATGACCACATGGCAGCGGTGCTGTTGGGGTGAACAGTGGGACACAGTGTGAATGTGGGACACAGAGCTGCTGCCTCTGCCCTGCCAGGGTTTGGAGGATGGGATTTGATGGATTTCTGGTTCAGAGGCTCGTTTAGGAGGTGGCTGGGAGTTGAAGCCAACCCTTTGCTGGAAGCTGAAGTCAGCCTTTTGCTAAGGTCCAAATGCCATGATATAAAGGTGGTCGAGGCTCGAGAGAGCATCTGGCTTGTCTTCCCTGTGCTGAAACACTCCGTGCTTTATTTGTGTGCTGGCAGTTTCCCTGCCAGGGCTGCTCCTGCTCTCCTGTGTGTGTCTGTAAGTTGATGGGTGATCCCTTCCACAGCAGGGGTTTCCCCAGAGCCCCCCACTCTGGTTGAGCTTTGCAGGTGCCCTGAGATGCTTCCAAGGGAGTGATGGGGTCCTGTTCCCAGGTGCTGGCATTGCCTTGACCCAGCCCTGCTGTCAGACACTGCAGGAACTTCCAAACATGAAGTTTGTACACTTTTATGTGTGTCTGTTCTGCTCCTTCTGCTGCTCCCAACTCCAGCTGGGAAAAACAGGACAGGGGCTGCTGTCCTGCAGAGGAGATGATGGTTTTTCCTTTCCCTCCTCTCCTTCTCCCTGCATACCGACCTTGTAACATCCATGGCTGCACCACGTGAATGACACTCTTAAGCCATTTCTCCTTTTTATTCACTCTCTTAGTTCTTTGTTTGCATTTTCTCTCTTTATTGTGGAAGAGGAAGTTTTCTGGCAACCTTGGGGTCAGAAAGGGCCAATGTAGAGACATCCCCTGTCCCTTGTTGTGATGTGCTTGGAGGATGCACCCAACAAGAAGCATTAGCTCCCTGTTTGGATGTGGATACCTGGTCTCTCATCTCCTGCACGGTGATTCTTGTCCTTGTCAGGAGTATTTTGGCTTTGTCCCTGGTTCCCTGCTGATAATTAGGGATTGCAGCACAACAGCAGGGCCAGTGGAACTCCTCATGGAGAACTCCCAGTGTGGAGCTGCTGGAGAATGTTGATTAGGAATGTGTGTTTTGTGATGCTTTGTGCTCCTGGGGCCCATCTGCAGACACCCTCATTACTGCACTGCCTCCTAACAAGCTCAGACACACACATCAGGGGCCAGGGCTTTATTAGGAGGCATCATTGCTCTGAGCTCCACAATCCCCTGTCCCCTGCAGCTGGGCTGCATGTGCTGGGAGGGTTTGGGAAGGAATTGGGAGTTTTATTATCTCTACAGTCAGAAATGATGGGGAGTGCATTTTTAGGAGATGAGTCCATTAGTGCAATGCTGATCCCTCTCTTTGATCCAAAGGTTTCCTCAGTTGTGGATCAAGGGGGTCTCAGACACAGTGGGATGGTTCTTCTTGCTCAGGGCTATTGCAAGGGTGATGCCTTCTGGATGCCATTGTATTGCCAGGTCATAGTCACATTTTTAGTGGGATAGCATCCCTTCTTCACTGAGTGCCTGCTGGCATTCCCACTGGGCAGGGGGGGATGTAGCCAGAAGCAGAGGGGTGGATCAGTCCCCCCTGGACCAGCTCGTGGAACCCTGTGGTACCTCTGCCGAGGTCTTGCCAGCGTGGTGAGCAAGAGCCCGGCACAGCTCAGCTGAGTGCTGAGCAAAGCCCAATAGCTGTAATTAATCTCACCAGAAATATGGCAAAATAATTACAGGGGAAAATTGCTTTGCTTTATTCCACAACTGCCATATCCATTACAGGTGCTAATGGGAAGCAGAGCAGCTGGAGGAGCAGGATGGGGACAGATGACAGAGGGGACTGGGGCTGGTTTTGCAGCCAGTCGTGCTGTGGTCAGGCAGCCTGCTGTGTAGGAAGAGGGAGAGGCTCCTGCTTCCCAATTCCATCCCCTCCCAGGCAGCACAGCCTGTGTGTGCACAGACAGAGCTAAATGGAGGGAGATGCTCTCAGCCTTGGCTGCCCTGCTCTGCTGTGTTGCCTGGCACCAGAGCACCCAAACCTGTGCCAAATGACCTTATTTTTTTTGCATATTATAAATCTGTCTGGCTCTCCCTTGCTGTCTCCGTGCCTCCCTTTGGATTGCATACATTAAATATCGAGGATGAAAGGATAGCCAATAGCAGGAGGATGAAGCCAGCCTGCAAAAGTAATTTGTGTGTCCCTGGCTCTGCCTCGGGCCACGATTCCAGTCCAGTGTTTAACTAGCAAGTGCTGAATTGGATCCTGGCATCTCCCTGCTCCTCCTGCTGCCAAGCACTCCCCTTCAGCATCACAAAAGCAAAACTAGGAATCAAAGCTCCACGTGTGGGTAATTGCTTTGGAGCACAGGCTGGACACTTGGTGGAGAGGGAGGGAGGGAGGGAGGAGGTGTTTCCCAGGGGAAACAGCCTGCAGGGCTTTGCTGTGTCTTTCCTCTCCTTTTGGGATGGATATGCCATTGCCTTTGCTGTCCATGTTGCTGCTGTGTCCAGGAGGGATAGCAATGAGCAGGGATGCAGCAGGGAGGAGGGAGCAGTGAGAACCAGCTGAAGGAATGTTGATAATCCATATCCCAACTCCAAATCTAGCCCCATTCTACATCAGGTAAAACCTTTCTTCACACACGGTTCCTGTTGATGCCACTGGAGCATAAAGGATGAAAGAATTTAGGGTGAAGCAGCTCAGTTTGACCACTGGAATTAAATGGGGTCAATCTGGACCTAAATTTGTGGATTTTTTAACTCTGTTGTTGCTGTAAAATAAGCAGAGAAACCCCTGAAAAGAAGCCTGTCCCTTCCCTGAGCCTTGCATGGAGCTTACAGGGCTGTCCACACTGGGATGAGCCAACGTGGTGCTTTCTTCACTTTCTAAACCCATTTGATGTTTCAGAGCTCCCAGCACTCCCTGGTGCAAATCCACCAGTGCTGGGACATGTGAAAAGTCAGGATCTGATTTTCTTCCCTCAGTTTTCCAGGTGGTTTTACTCAGCTCCAGCCAACTCTCTTTTCTTTGCCACTTGTCCTTTCTGCTGATGGCAGGGCTGGCCTGGGGTTCTCCTTTGCACCCAGTTGTTGATCTGAACTGACCCTCTGATGTGAAATAGTTAGAAATCACCTTGAAAATCCCTGGCTGAAAGTGCAAACAAATAGTTTGGGACATCTTTAGGAAACCAGGAGGCTCCATCAGGCTGTGGCAGATTTTAACCCCTGGTTACGTGTGAGTTGGATGTTCCCCATTGCACTTGGCATCCAGGTACAGAGACCTGTTAAAACAGAAGAGGAGGGTGTTTAATTTAGTGATGAACTTATGGAGGCTGAGCAGCCTTATTTTGTTGGGAGGAATGATCTTTTAACATCCCACTCCTAATGTCATCAGGAGCACAAAACCTTTCTGTCCTGGAGGAACGCTGGGTGCTGGTTTTTCATCCTTGCCTGCAGTGCCTGCTTGCATTCCTTTACAAAGCAAAAAAAAAGAAAAAGAACAAAAAAACCCAAAAATAGGGGGCAGTTTTCATGGTGGGGAGAAGCCCTTTTGAAAACAGAAAGAGAATGTTTGTGGATGGAAATGCCCCGGCAGCTCGTGGGCGAGCGGGAGGAGAAGTTGGAGCTCCTGCAACAAATGGTCCCTTCAGAGCATCCACCACAAATCTGCTGTCGGTGGGAGGAGGCTGGGGCAGGAATTGGGCACTGTCTCCTCTGCATTCAAATCCCTGTGGTAAATACTGCAGGAGAGCAGAGGGTTTGTGACCCAGAGCCTTTGGGACATGTGTGGGTGACCCCTTCACTCTGTGTCCACAGGGCTTTATTGTGACTGTCCCAGGGGGCAGAAGGGAGAGAACAGCAAAGGGCTTTACAGGACATGCAGAAAATGCCACAAAACCCAGGCTGGGACATTGGCTGGTGCTGGGATTTCAGAGGGTGTTGTAAATCACCTTTTGCAGTGGAAAACAGGCAGTTTCCAAACCTCCCTGCTCTTTCCAGCATGTGTTTGGCAAGGAGAAAAGCAGAACTCTGGTTCTTGGTGGTTCTTCAGGCTGCTTGGTGTTGGGAACTGAGGCCTCATCTGTGGGTGCTTGGCCCTGGCTTACAGAGGGTCCTGCATCCCCCAGGAGGAGGTGGGTGAGGGACAGAGGTGTTCCTGGCCATGGTGGATCTTCTGCTCTTTGCTGGGTCGGATCCCAACAACCTCTGCAGCCTCGTGGTCACTGAGCCCCTAAATCCTTGTGCTCCCATCCACCTCAGGAGGATACCTGAGCCTAGGTGGCTGCTATTTGGTGATGGCTCAAAGAGATGGATCATCCCTGGGGTGGGACAGGCTGTGACCCTCCTTGGTTCTTGTCCTTGTCCAGGTGTGTTGTCACACAGAGCTGGGGTTGTCTTTGACATGGTGATTGCAGTGAGGATGCAGGTGGAAAGCAATTCTTTCCCAAGGTGGGCACTAAATACCAAGTGCTGCCTGCCTGCCCCTGGAGAGTGTTAATGAGAGCTGTGCTGGGGTGGAGCAGAACCTCCCCCTCTGTGTATCCTGCAGCTCAGAAATAGTGTGGTTATTTCCTATATTAATTCTGTTCATTGCCCTAAGAGGCCACCTCCAAGCACCTCCAACCCCACCTTTGTGATTGAGGGTTGGAAATCAGAACTTCATCTCCGTGTATTGTTGTGGCTGAGCTCTCAAGTGGCAGCCTGGCAGAGGCAGCCCAGGTTTTCCTCTGGAAATATTGAATGGCCACCAAAAGCATCTTGCAAGGTGTCTGATGGCTGGTTGTCCCTTGTCACCAGGCTACTCCTTGGCAGTGTAGGAGGCAGTGCCAGGGCAGCAGGGCCTGCAGAGCCATTTGCTGCAGAGGGGTGTCCCTGCCTGAGCAGGGCTGACTGGCAGTGGGGAGGGTTAACCATGGACACTGAGTAATCCTCCACTGAGAGATGATGACTTAATGTGATGGGAAGACCTGGAGTGACACCAAAGTCACAAAGGAGCTAAGATTTTGGTAGAGAGAGTGGAACAGAAGGGGAGGGTGAGCAAGAATAAAAAAACCTCTCCCTTGGCTGCTGCCAGAGATGTTCTGAGTGACTTTGCAGCTTGTCCTGTGTGCCCCAGCATGACTGTGGTCAGTGGTGTCACCACTGTCAGCCAGCTCGGGGTGCATCCTGCCTATCTCAAGCTGTGTGTTTGCTTGGCCTCTTCTGAGGCATCACACTCGGTCTGATAAAGCCCTTTGCTTGGCCTTACCAATGAATTATTAGTGAGAGCAGGAGCAGGAGGAGGTGTGGTGTTCCCTCTGTATCAGGTGGCACCCGTGGGCAGCGCTGGCATCGTGCAGGGCTCAGGATGCCTGGCACCTCCAGCCGCTCCTTTGGGAGATACCTTTGGTTTGGGGTGGTTCACACTCAGCCAGCATGCAGAAACCTGGGGTATTTTCTCTGCTTTGGCAGGGATGTTTGGAAACTTGCAGTACTGGAGGGTGGGAGGGGCTGGTTCCAGCAGCGCTGTGGGATGCAGCTCTTTGCCAAGCAGGTTTGCTGGGGTTCAAGGCACACACCATGGCCAAACAGAAAGGGGTGAAAGGAACCTTTTGTGGCAGCAATAAGGAGTTGGGGGAAATATTTGGCTGTGGGTAATTTTACAGCACATATGCCAGGAGTGCACTTTCCATCACCTCTGTCCTCCTCACCTCAGTCTTCTCCATGGCCATGGGGCATTTCCTACATCTGCCGGCCTGGGACTCTTTGGACTTTTTATAGTTACTCAAGATGTGACTTTCTATTTCTTTTATAGCTGGGATTGGAACAACCATGATTTGACCTGTCAGTTGTTCTGTTCCCAGTGCTCCTCCACATGATGCTGCTTCTGGGTTCCTGCCTCCTGAATTTATTCCCTTTGGCACATGCATGGCTGGAAGCACAGTGCCTTCTGTAGTTCTGCTCTCTGATGGTCTGTGTGACTTCAAAACTGCCTGGTCAGGGGCTCCTTTATTTGTGGAAAGTCTGTTTTCCAAGCTAGCTGAACTGGAGCAACCTTTGGGGCTGGTCTTTGCAGCACAGGATTTCTTGCTTCCCACTGGCACCCCAACAGATGAGTCTGGGTGGGGTGGGCAGGTTAAGGCTGGGGTTAAACAAGCCTAAGGTGCTTCCCAAAAGAGAGGGAGGTGGCTCTGTGGGAGGTGATGGCTGTGCCCTGGCCCCACTTGGCACTGGGAAGCTGCCCCGTCCACGCTGGCTCCAGCCTGGCTGTTGGAGCCACTTCATCCCTGCAAAATCCCAACCTTTTGGAGCCACCCCAGCAAGATGCAGCTCTCTGCAGCCAGGCAGGTATCCCAGCAGTCCCTCCTCCTTGCTGTGTAGAAAATCTGATGAATCTCTTCCCAAAAAGTGCTGCTTCACATGGAAACATCCCATCTGGCGTTTTGTGACTGTGCAAAAACCTTAGTGAAACGTTTTGTCCTTGTGGGAATAGTATGTGATGTTGGAGGGGAGAGGAGGATCAGGCCAGCAATCATCCACCACAGGTCAGCAGCACAGGCTAAGCCATGTGAGAGGAAGGGAAGGATTTTATCCAGGTGGAGATGGATATCTCCCAATGAGACAGGGATAAAAGAAAAGGGCTATGTCATTTTAAAGTCAATAATGTACAGCACTAAGAGGCATTTGCATTAAATAATGCTCTTTTAAGGCTAGTGGGGTATAAATACCAGGGTGTCAGGTTGTCCCTGGTGTGCACATTATCCCTGAATGGGTGTGTGTGAGTCAGACAGGGCAGGATGGACCTGCTGGTGCAGGGAAGGTGCCCTGAGCTGCTGCTGGCTTTGCCCAGCTGAGCATCCTGAGTGTTATAGCAGAGCTCCAACATCACCAAGCAGCAGGCTGGAAACAAATAGGAGGAATTCCTTTTTTACCCAGCTCTCCCTGCTGAATGATGTTGAAGGGCCCAAAAGCACAGAGAATTCAGGACAGGCCATTAAACATTATGGTTCAGGCTCTAAGCACGGGAAGCTTGCAGGGTTTGACAGGGAGGAATAATTGAATGAAGCTCTAGATCCTTTCCCCAAACATTAACTGACATCCAGACACACGATCTGGACTTGGTAGCCCTTGATGTGACCGAGGATGGTTATTCTTTTGCATTGATGCTTATCACTACCCCAGCATTAGCACAGTGAGGAGGTGAGATTTTCCCAGGGTCTGCAGCATCCTGCCATGCCCTGAGAACTGCCAAGGCTCCCTCCAGCCTGTAATTCACTTCATGCCTCCTGCCATTCTGCCTGGAGTTTTCTGCCCACTTCTGACTCCATCAGGGTGACCTATCTCTGCTTGTTTGAGTGCTGTGGAGAGCCCTGAGCAGTTAAAGGAAATCTACATCAAGACTGACCCGAGACAGGTCCAGCCTTGGAGAAAAAGCCATTTAGATCCCTTGCTCTGCTGCTGATTGAGCCAGGGGTGTCCCCTGCCAGGGTCCCTTGACATGTCAACACACATCAATCTGCCCTGGCTCGCAGGGTGGCCTGTCTTTCCCAAGAGGCTTGAAAGGAAATGCAATGTTTCTTGTTGAATTTGAAGAGTCAGAGACACTGGGATGACCTTTGGTGCGAGGAAAGCAGGAGTAAACAGCGAACAAATGAAGGGCCTGTTGTGGGGGGAAAGGTGAAATGCTGCAAATCCAGGGGAGCAAATATTTGTGAGGGCTGTGGTTAAGAAAGGATTCTGCCACGTGCTGTTTGTGGCCATTAGAGAAGCTGCCACCCTACAATCACAGGATCATTAAGGTTGGCAAAGCCTCCTGAGTCCAACCATTAAGGAAACGCTGCCAGGTCTACCACTAAACCATGTCCCCAAGGGCCACATCTACATGTCTTTTCAATACTGCCAGGGAGATCTTGAAATAACTCAAGGGGTTTGTTTATTGCTGATATTCAGGGGAAATCTGATTTCTCCTGTTCCTGTCGGAGTGAGAGCTGTGGGATCTGCCCCCCTGTTATGGAGAGGTTATCCCTGTCAGCTCCCTGGTCAAGGGCAGGTTATCCCTGACAGCTGCCTGGTCAAGGACAGGTTATCCCTGACAGCTCCCTGATCATGGGCAGGTTATCCCTGACAGCTCCCTGATCAAGGACAGGTTATCCCTGACAGCTCCCTGATCAAGGACAGGTTATCCCTGACAGCTCCCTGGTCAAGGACAGGTTATCCCTGTCAGCTCCCTGATCAAGGACAGGTTATCCCTGTCAGCTCCCTGATCAAGGACAGGTTATCCCTGACAGCTCCCTGGTCAAGGACAGGTTATCCCTGACAGCTCCCTGATCATGGGCAGGTTATCCCTGACAGCTCCCTGATCAAGGACAGGTTATCCCTGACAGCTCCCTG
>JAWWMP010000050.1:5451257-5500496 GCA_035047865.1 Dendrocincla tyrannina | reverse complement strand
CCCCACCTGGCTCAGTCAGGAGCTGGCATTAGCAAAGAGCTGCTTTTTAAGCTGCTGGAGCTAAAACTGTAAATAATGCATGGATATTGAAATGCCACCCGGGTAGGTGCCACAGGGCAGGCTGTCACCTTGGAAGGGGCTTAAGGTTTTCCACTGGCTCAGTCTGTAAAATGAGCCCTTACCCTCTTCATTGCCCTCCACAAGTTGTCTGGGTTGCTCCAGAATTTAAAGCAATTAACCCAAACGGTGAAAAGTACCATTTCCCCCCTAAAGTGATGAATATTGACCCTGACAAATGCTTGAATTGCCCGTGCTGTTCCCTCCTTGAGCAAATGAAGTGACAGCCAGAAGTGCTAGAAAATAATTTAAAGTAGGAAAAACCTGAGGCTGGGATGAGATGATTTACAGCAGCAGGACATCTCTTCCCACTGACTGCCTTCTCTGAGCTTGCTCACGTTCTTGCTGCAGCCTTAAAAATGCTTCAGGTGATCACAGGCACTACCTGTGATTTAAAACCTCCATTTCCAGCCACCTTCCTCTCCCCTCCTGCAACAGAACTAAGGAATAACCTGGCAGAACATCCATCCTGCTGGCATCACTCCCCTCCCACCTCCTTGCACTTTTAGGTGCTTGTGCTCCCTTAAATATGTTTTTAAGTCCTGTGCCTGATTAGAAAAGGCCTTTAACTGTGAAAAGTGTGGGGGGGTTTAATTTATTTTTTTTTAATAATTACTCCTCTGCTTCTGGGCAGAGTGGAAATTAGATTTTCTATTGACACATGGCAGGGATTATTTAAATCTGTCGTCACAACTTGGGCTGCAGAGCGGGGAACCAACTCGTAGAAATTGTTATTAAACGAGGGAATGGGCTGGTGAAATAATTAATCTTTACCCACGCTTCCTCCTGGCCTTGGAAGTCCTCCAAACACGCTGTGATTATTTGTCTTGTCTAAAACAGCTGCCAACTCCTCTTTTAGGTGCTGAGGGGCAATTTGGTCCCTCTCCTGGATCCTGGAGGGGGAAAAGCATCTCTCCCCCAGCAGTGGTACCCACCTAATTACCAGCTGGCTCGGCGTGGCTGTCACCCCTGGCTATATTTCCCAATTAAGAGAATCAAGCTTTATGATGAGGCTTTGATAGAAGCTGTTTAAATTTATTATTTTTTTTTCCCCAAGCCCTTTCACTCCAGGCATCGTTAGCGATGGTGAATGAAGGTGTTTAGTGAGCTCATCCATCACTTTGACTCTCGGGGTGAGTTTCCACCTCCCACACCTCTCCTTGAATGAAAATACTGCTTTGAAATAGCGGGGCAAATGCAGGCACTGCTGCTCCTCTTGCCCTGGGTGGGGAGAAGGGCTGGACTGAGCTTTTCAGCCAGCACGGATGGAGCTTTCCTGGCACAGGCTCCCTTCTCTGAAGCCCAGCCCTGGTTGTTCATATCCAGGTATTTCTCTCTGTCCCCTGGGCCTTGAGGTCCCCTCTCACCCCATGGGTGACCCACACATGGACTTGACTCATCCCCTTCATCATTGGATGTGGGGTCATCCCTGGGGTGGAGAAAAAAGCCCCCTTTGGCCACGGGCTGAGCATCCCACCAGCACTCAGGGAAGAGCAGAAGGGTCTTTTGCATCTCAAAAGGGGCTGGTTGGCACCTCCAAGAAAAGGGAGCCCCAACTGCAGAGTGCAGACCCTGCCCAGGTCGGTCCCAGCTTTGGCTGTCACATGCCTTGCCAACACACGACAGCCTGTGTTGTGACACATCCCAGTCCCCAAGAAATGGGGCATTCAGCCCCAGGATTGACTCCTTTTGTCTAGCACGTGATGGCAAATATGCTCTTCCAGGTGTTTTCATGTTCCCTTTGTCCAGACTGGGGAGCTGGGGTGGGTTTTTTGGGGGGGATTCTATCCCTGTGAAGGTCATTTCTCACCATGTTGTCAGGGATGAGGATTATTCCTCAACAGCATCTTGGCTGGGAGAAATGCCCATCTGGAGTGAGTCCTCTCCTGCATTCCCTGGTTTAATCAGCTGTTGGGTCACTGAGTGCTCAGATGGGGTTTATTATCCCAAAGATGATGAGTTGGAGACTTGGGAGGGGAAAAAACGCACATGTGTGTTTACACAATATGAACAAATCACTTTCCTTGGGAAGATTTGTTGTTGGGCTGATCTTTTCCAGCATCATTCCCCTTGAACAGCCAGCTCGGAGCACAGTGACACAAAACCTCATCCCTGATGGGGACAGAAAACAGAGAAAAGGGCAAAATGTTTGTGTTTGGGAAGCAGAGGGAGGAGGGGATTGAGTTGTAGGCTGATAGAGCTGATAACAGGGCCCTGTGTTGGAGCAGAAAAGCTAAGCAGCCAGCCAGGGAAAATTCAGGGAAGGTTTCTGTGGTTTTCCTGCTCGTCTGGCAGAATTTGTGGTGCCAGAGGGAACTGGGCAGGGCTGGTGTTGGACTGTAAAGAGCAGCATATCACATTCCTCCTCTGTTCTACCCACTGCAAAGGCGCCTTGGCAGCCAGCTCCAGCTCTTAGCTCTGTTTGCATCTTTGGGGGGGCAGCTGAACGCTGCAATCCCCACCAGGAGCGAGGAAATAACCTGCCAAAAGCAATGAAGTGCCACGGGAAGAGGAGGGTTTGCTTTGGGCACTTGAAGCTGCCCCTTGCTGCCTGTTTTCCCTTTGTTGGGCTTTGCAGCCCCAGCAGTGGCCACAGCTGCTTCGTGCTGACCCTCTGCTCGGGGAAGGGGCTGGTGAAATGAAATAACTTTGGGAAGGGGGGCAAAACTGCCCAAGAAACTGTGCCCAGCAGGAAAAGGAACCCACGGGATGCCAATAAGTCAGGTCCAACCCCTGCTCAGTGAGCAGCTTTCTGCTGTGCTTACAGAGGAGAGGAGTCCTATTAAATCTTCTCATTGGAACAGAGTATGAAAAAGCTACAAAAAGCCATCCTTTTTCTTTTGAAGACACGAGCAGTGGGTCAGGTTGTATCCTGTTATTCCTCGTTTGATGAAGTTGAGGTTACAATGGTCGCTCTGTTCTGCTGGCTCGAGTGGGACCCTTTTATGTTCTGAGCATGTTAATGTAAAGCAGATGCATCCCTTGGTGCAGGGAGGGCTCCAGGAAGCAGCCACACACTGGGCAGGTCTCTTAGCTTAATCCAGGGATCTCATCCCTCTCGGAGTGTGCCCACCAAGGGCAGGCAGGGCAGTGACAGGACAAAGGCTTTCTTGGCCAGTGTCACTTGTGTGCACGGAAGACCTTGCAAAACAGAACTGGTTTGGCTCAATTGATGTGCAAATTATGATTAAAACTGATAGCAAGGCCAAACACCAGGTGAAAGGCTCTTGGCTGTGTCTTCATTTGGCACCTGGTTACTCCTGCAACCCAGACCTCCCCATGGAGCTCCTGCAGCACAAGGTCCTGGGTGTCCTGTGCTCTGGCAGTGAGAGCTGGGGGGGTCCTGACCCCCAGGTGGGGTTGGAGGACACCAACCCCATAGCTGTGGACAGCTCTAGGCCTGTCCATCCTCCACCCTGGGTGGGGAAGTGACACATGTGCCCCCCAAAAACCAGCTGTCTGCAATGTGTTCATGGGCAGGCTGGAGCAGGAGGTGGTGGCTTCCCTTTGAGTGTGTCAGGACTCAGGTTGGGCTTCACACCCTCACTTTGGACACCAGAGGTGGCCAAACCAGAGGGTTTCCCTTGGAATGAAGATAAGCCAAGGATCAGGAGGGGAAAGGGAAAAACAGGGGGGTGATACCAGCTCCTGGCTCTGGTGAAAACTTCTTCCCAACCAGTGTGGGGGACAAAAAGGGACCTGGGGAGCCAGGCTGGCGCTGCCTCTTGTGCTCTGGCTCTCATCAGAGAGCACAGGCAATAGGGGAGCTCAGCCTGCCTAAACCCTTCCAAATGTGAGCTGTGCTCCAATAAAATAAACAGTTTAGGGAAAGCAAAGCCCCAGGCACACACTTTGGCAGCTGATCGCTCTCTAATTGCAGGAAGAGAGTTGGGAGAGGGTTTTTTTTTTGTTTCTTAGGGCTGGTTTCTGATGAGAAAACTGGGCTGGAGGATCAGAGTTGAAGCTTCTCCGCCTTCATCCCCCACCCCCAAAAATCCTGTTTTCTTCCCCTTTGTATTAATGGAATTCAACTTATTTCAAGGAACAGGAAATACAAACAGCCCTTACAAAGTGTGAACCTCAAACTTTCAGCGACAGCCTGTGCAGTTGGATACAGGGAGTTCTCTACAAACTTTTCCTGGGCTTTTTTTTCTTGTTTGGTGGCACCAGGGGCAGTTTTGAGGGCTGGGGCAGGATTTTGGTGGGCAGAAGGAAACTGGAGCTTGACTGTGTGTGTTTCCCCCACCCCTAAAGCTCCCGGGGCTCTGGAATGGGATGGGGATAATTAAGACCAGCCCGTTTCATCTGCAAATAGACACGATGTGTCAAACCTCCTTTTGGTCTAAAATTCGTGGTGAGGGGGCCAGAGCAGGAGCAGCCACACACTCCCACCCCATGCAGCCTGTGTTGGGGTCGTTCCTTGCAAAAATAAGTACCAAAACCAAGGGAGAGGCTGAAATTGAGGATTTCAGGGCACCATCCACCCTGCTTTTGCAGAAGGGGCTGGAGCTGCAGCCAGCACTGCCTTGACCTTCTCCATCCACCCCTGTGGGTCTCCCATCCCTCACCAGCTCAGCCCCCTCCTCTTGCCCCTTCCCACCCTTTTCTTTCCCCCCCCCTTCCTTTCAACTCACTGGTGGTTCTGAACATATTGGCAGCAAATTGTATGTTTTTATGAGCAATTTGCCGGTGATTTCTCTTCCTGGGGCCTCTTTCCTTTGGGCACTGAGGACTGCAACTCGATTCAAAGGTCCTTTTCCCAAGCAACCCAGAGCACTTCAGCTTCCTATCTCCCCAGTGGGGAGCTGCTCATGTAAATTCACTGTAACTTGGGTATTTTTGTATCTACTCAATCGTAAAAGTCCCTTTCCAAGAGTCTTTTCAGCTTCTTTTTTATTTTCTCCTGTGTTAGAATGTAAAGAAAATGTTGTTAGTTTTATTGCAAACTATCGTTTATTATAATGCAAACTTGAACAAATTCTTATTTTGGGCCAATTCTCTTCCAGGGGGTTATTTACAGAAGCAACAATCCCAACGTGTTGTTTTCCTTTGAATTCTTGATTGTTTTGCTGTTGGCCCTTGTGCAAATTGCCTTTTCTGCAAATGCAGGTTATTAATGGGGCATCACCTGCAGTTTCTTATTACGCTGGAGTAGAATCTGTTGGAAATATTCCAGCACAGTTTCTCTATAGGAAAACACGGGTTTGAGAGCAAAATTTATCATACAAAGGATGATACAACTCCATTTTTATTCTGGGAAGGATGGGGATATTAAAATGGAGTACTCCAACAGCAGGATATTTCCTTTTTTTTATTCTTTTTGCAAAGAAGTTAATAGAGTTATAGCAAAGCACTGTGATGGATCCCAAGTGCTTATTTTTAGAATTTTGGTTAGCAGGAAATTAGAAACAAGTTGGGGAGAAAACTCTGTGTTCTTCGAACACAGAAATGGTGGTTCTCAAACAGAGCAAGGACTTCACTCCATGTCTCAGTCCAGGCTCTGCTGGACCATGACAGGAGCTGGATGTGCCTCATGCAAATGAGAACAGTTCTGCTCTTAATTGTCCCTGCTGGAGAGATTTATCAAGTTGATTCTCCTGGTAACAGTAACTTCATTTTCCAAGAACCTTGTTGCTTTTAAAGGTTTAATTGGGTCTTTTTGCTAAATACCACCGAGATTGAGATGCAGCAGCTGAGGCTGGTGAGAGCTGCAGGGGAGAGTGGGCTGAGAAGGGAGCTTGGCCATGGGGAGGTGTGGGGGGCATTTTCATGGAGTTCCTCAATCATTAAGGTGAGAAAAGACCTTTAAAATCATCAAGTCCAACCATTAACCCAGCACTGCCAAGCCCACCTGTGGCTCTGGGCTCCACAGCTGCAGATTTGCTCCATCCCAGGTGTTTCCTTTGGTTCAGCCTCACCACTGAACCTTCTAGAGGGGTTACCATTGTGGGGCCCCATCGGTGCTCACCAAACATCCTCCAAGTGCAGCTGCTTCTCCAGCAGCTGGAAATGAGCCCCAGCCACTGGACACTTCCCTGGAGTTTCCAGGTCATGGATCTGTGACTTCCACTTGGCCAGTGTTGGTGGGGCATGTTTATGTTGTTTGGACTGAAAGCCAAAAACACTGCACAGGTTTGGGTTTTTTTTTCCCACTTTTAATTTCATTAACTTGGTTGATATATCTTGTTCCTTCTTGTGAATTAATATTTTTCTTGTCAGCTTCAAACACCAATGCAGTTTGTGCCCTTCCCACAGCCCATGAAAGGCAGTGCAGAAGCCAGTCCTCTTGCCTGACCTTCCCTCCCTTGTTTTTCCCTCTCCCCTGTGCCTGCACAAGATTGAGGCACATCTGCCTTAGAAGGCACGTGATACTGCAGTGCCAAAATGCTCAATGCAAATGAAATTCCTGCCCTTTATTCCCCTTCCTTAGAAAGATGCTCCAGGGTAGAATTAGAAGCATTTAGGAGATCTTAAAGTAAATGAATCCAGAGACCCTCCTCTGTTTCTTCTGTTCTCCCCAAATACCAGGTTCCTTCCCAAAATACCAAATCCCTCCCTGCACATGCACATTATTTTGAATATTGGGGTGCTTGGGTGAGTTTAGAGCTGGCTCTGGGTCTTCAAAGTGTGTGTGCAGCTGGTCAAAGCCACCATCAGCTCTCAGGTAAGTGAGCCCCTCTGACAGACCCGGCAGAAGGGCCGAGGGCTGTGCCACGAGTGGGACATTTGATGGCACGGTGACATCTTGTCCCTTCACCACAGCAGGGATGTGAAAACTGCAAGGTGCAGTTTGTGGGCTCTGTTGCCCCTGGTCTGCAGTTGGGGTCACAGGCTGGCTTTACTGGGTGACACTGCTCTGTGGGGTGACACTGATCTGTGGGTGACATTGCACTGTGGGGTGACACTGATCTGTGAGGTGACAGTGATCTGTGGGTGACACTGAGATGACACTGTTCAATGGGGTGACCCTGCTCAGTGGGGTGACCCTGTGTAGTGACACTGCTCTGTGGGGTGACTTTGTGAGGTGACCCTGCTCTGTTGTGTGACACTGTGAGGTGACCCTGCTCTGTGGGGTGACTTTGTGAGGTGACCCTGCTCTGTTGGGTGACACTGTGAGGTGACACTGCTCTATGGGGTGACACTGTGAGGTGACCCTGCTCTGTGGGGTGACACTGTGAGGTGACACTGCTCCCTGCTGGGTGGCTCTTCATCGAGGTGAAGGAGTTGAGGCTGGTGGAGAAGGTCATGACTGATTCAGGGAGAAAAATGACTTTTTTTTGATATTTGTATCATGAGCTTTTAGAATTTAATATCTGTGAAGTCTTGGGGGTTGGAACAAGATGATCTTTAAGGTCCCTTCCAGCCCAAACCATTTGGTGATTTGATGAGTTTAGTAAAGAAATATAAAATCACAGCTGCTTGACTTTTATCATATGATGGGAAGCATTTCTTGATGAAGATCTTTGTGCTGCCACACCGTGGGCAAAGCCACGAGGCCCCTGTCTGTTCTGCTGGTGCCCAGGATGCTCTTGGGTGCACAGAATTCACCCTTCCCATTAAACCCCCCGTGCATTTACTGAGCTTTGTGGGTGGAATGGAGGTGGAACAGGCCTTGGTGTGGAGCCAAGGAAAATGCAGTGGGATTTGGGAAGGGAAGCCGTGTAAACACAGAGCTATTCCTGGAGCAGCTCGTGCGCTTGGACACGCAGAGGAGGTCGCTGAGAGCATCATTCCCAGCGTGCAGGAGGGGAATTTAGGGAGAATTGGAGCATTCCCTCCAGGTTTGCCCTTCAGATGCTTAAAAAAAGTGCTGTGTGGGTCCAGGAAACAGCCCCGTGCTTAATTTCTCAGTGGCAATAGGAGATCCTGCTTAGGGCTGTGATTCCCACAGAGCATTCCCAGCAGGCACAATTATTTTGTAAATGGCCATAATAAGGTTGATTTTGATGTCACACATCGGGGACAAAATGAGGAGCAAACCCTTCCCGAGATGAGCTCCAGGTGCCCTTCCCACCCCCCAGATCCCATGGCACTCCCTGGAGGATTGGGCTGGGATTCTGGGAGCAGGGAAAGGGCATTAACAAAGGGGGTGTCTAGACTTTCTGCCATGAAAACTGCAAACCTCAGCTCTTGGAAAATGAGACCAAAATAACTAATCCCCACTGGTACTTCCCCTCTTAACAGTAAAGACTTAGGAATTTTGAATGTATTTACTGGTAAGCTCTAAAGGGGCTTTAAAGTTACATATTTTTATATTTATATATTTTAAAAATCCTCTTTACCCGGAATCTCTCTGAGGAGAGGAGTGAAATCTTTGCAAGCTGTTAATTTCTAAAGGCAGTGAAGAACAGAGACTTTAAACTGTGCTGTTACTAAAGCTCTAAACCTTTGTGTGGTGGTAAACAAGGAGCTGGACCAGCTGCTGAGAAATCACAGCAAGTTTTACACCCTGAGTGAACTAGTGAAGTAAAAGGTGGGGATGAGCTGTGGGGGCCAGAGTAGGAATCTCCTGTCTCTGAATTTTGGAGAATTTGGCAACTCCATTTCTGATTTGGGCTCTGTCTGCATTATTTTGGAGTCTCTCCCATCCCATATGTCATGCTCTGATGAGTGTTGGGTTTTGGTAAAACAAAAGAAAGGAAAAGGGAAGGATCCAACCAGGCAGCATCACAAACCTACCAAAAGGAGTTTTTTGGGGCTAAACTGGGGAAATACAGCCCTGGCTTTGCCCCTGGCATAAACAGGAGCATTTTTGCTTTGGAGCTGTAGTGCCTCTCCATAGTTTAAATAAGGACCAGCTACACAAGACACAGCCAGGCACATCCACGTGTATTTTCACATGCCCCAGGTCCTGGCACAGCCTTCCAGGGTCCCCTGGCCATTGCTGCTCACCCAGCAAAGCTAAAGGGGCCCATTTGGGTGAATTGCAGAATTTCTACAATTACCAGACACAGACCCAGCTAATTTGTTCAATTTCTTTTTAAATCCTAACATGACTTCTGATGTTCTCAGCCACAGCAGTGCCCTGTCTCTTTGGACCTCCCACAAAACCCTTGATTTCAGTGATAATCCTGTGGTTGGAATGGGGGGGGTTGATTTGAGCTCTGTGTCCTCCTTCCCTTTTAGCCACTGGGATTTTGATCTTTCAGCATCAGTGGGTGTCCTCAGGTCCTGCATTGAGAGAGATGAGAGAAGAGCAGTTCATTCTCATCTTCTCTGTTTTAGTCATCCTTATTATTATATAAATATATTATTATAGAATATAGGATACTCAGCATACATTGCATTATTATATACACCTCAATCAGAGTCCTCATTTAAGCCAGGTAATTATATTTTCCTGTCTCTCTTCCTCCTCTGAGCCTGGGGGAGCTCAGCCCTTCAGTGAACATTATTTACTAACAGAGGACCTGCATTTGCAGCATTTGTTTGTATTCCTTCCCTCCACTTCCCAAATACCCATTCCAGTGTTTGACTGCCATCATTTGGGGCAGGGACTTTGGAAAAGCACTTTAATTCTTATCTTTGATACCACCAGTGTTTCAGGACAAATCTTCTATCTCAGGATTCTACCTTTTTTTTTCTTTCTGGTGACTCATTATGTTCAATAATGTTTTGCTGACATTTTTGTAAATAGTTTTCTCACCAGGTATCATTTGAATGAATTTCATATTGTAATTCTTCACTCTCTGGGGCTGCCTCTTCATTTTCCTTGAGCTGTTCCTTTGCCCTGCGAGGAAGAGGCTCAGCAGCCCAATTATCCTTTAGTACATGACACATTGGTGTCTCATGTCACGATTTGTGCAGTGCTTGAGAGAAATGTCATGAATTTTAAACTAAGAGGAAACCCCTCTCTTTTAATTCTGTTTGATCTAAACATCAGCATTCCTGTTTCTGGGGTTATTTTTCTGCTCTGATTCCATCCTGCATGTAAAATAGCTTTCAGTTCAGCCTGAGTGTGTGTAAAGCAGCATCCTGCCACTGTGTTACCAGGAGCTTGGTAACACAATTCCCAATCCTGTCATTACACTGGTCAAAACCCCAGCTGGGGAAAAAAGAAATCAGTGTCTTTCCCTATGGAATAACCTCCTAAAACATCAGGATGAAACCAGAGGGTGTCACTGATCCCCCACTAAAGCCTGTAGGGATTTGTAAGATCCTCCAGAGATTTGGGGCTGTTCTGTGGCCAACTTTATGGCAGGGCTTCAAGTTGTTGCAGCTGTTTGTTGAGAGAATATCCCCCTCATTTCCATGAGAGGGCTCAGAATATCCACCCAACTATTTGTATTAAATCATGCTCGGGGCTTGTTTGTTGGTTTCCCTTGGGACAGGAGGAACATGGGCTGATGCAGGAGAGCAAACCATCCCCAGAACAAGCCCAGGGCTGCTCTGACCTGGGGATTGAGGAGACTGCCTTTGATACAGACTGCACAGCAGCTGGGTGAAATTCAGTTTGCACAAGAGAATCAATCTGTTTCAATAGGAATCAGCTAAATCCCTCTCAGGGGGAAAAGGATTGAGCCCCACTGAGAGATTCTTCTGCTGCCTGGCAGAAATCATATCCACGCTCCAAGGGGAAAAACAAATGTGGAGCAATATTGAAAGCAGCTCGAAACAAACAACTACAAAAAAAAAGAGCTGTCCTGAAATTATCCCCATCCTCTCTTTGCTCTCTCCTTGGTTTTGCCAATTTAAAGCCACTCTGGAATTCCCACAAGAGGTTTGGTGGTGACAGGCAGGCAGCCCCACTCCAAGCAGGGCTTATCCAGGCTGGATCAATCCCTGCCTTTTTAGCCATGCTGTTAAATGGTTATCAGCTCCTCACAGAGGTAGTGTGTGCTTTATTGATGTTTATTTGTGTTTATTTATTGATAGTAAGATCTCACTATAAACAGCTTTGGTGCTCAAAGACGGCAAGATGAGGAATTTGGGGTTTTTAGGTGGGAAGAGCTTTTTAGTGAGGCATCCCCTTGATTCCAGATGGGGCTGCTTCCCAAAACTGATGTGGCTGTACCTATGCAAGAGAAGCAGCTGCCACCATGTGAACACCAAATTATTTTATAATAATAATAATAATAATGTGCTCTTTCACAGATTTTTCCCAACGCTGCACATCACATTACCAGCTGGTTTCTGCCCACATGCAGGTTAAATGAGACCTCGTAAAGGGCTAAGTAGAGGTTTTGTTAAATGGCTGTGGGGGCGTGTTTGGGGTTTCAGCCAACCCAGCAAACCACGAACTGCCACTGCCAGAAGTGCCACCACAGCAGAGAAATGTGTCCCCAAGGCACAGGAGGGTTTAGTGAGAGCCCAGATGTGTTGACTTTATTGACTCACCCACTGGAGCGTGGCTCTGGATCACTTAATGAGATTTGCACTCTATGATCTGTCTTACCATAAGAGAAAAAAACCAAAACAAAAATTAAAACCCACAAATTAAACAAGCACCACATCTCTTAAGCAAGGAAAAACATAAACCCACCAGTTTGGGAACTTTTTTAAAAGCCTTTCCATTCTCCTGCTATCGAGGACTGATGCCCCACCTAAGTTACTTCTATCAGACCTTCCAGAGCTGTTTCGTCCCAGAAATTCTGAGCTATTTCTTAGTCTTAAAACTTATTAACACTATTAAAGTGAGGGCCCAGCTCTCTGGGTGAGCCCAGGGACTGACAGATCTGTCCCAGGCCATGGCACAAAGGTGGCCACAACAGACAGAACCTGCTGAGCTGCCCCACTCACTCACCAGGTGCTGTATCCCAATATTTTCCTTGTGCCAGGGCTGCTGTCAGGATGATGCATCAAAATTACCCACAGGTCTCCTGGGAACTCAGAATCAGGAGGGTAATAAAAAGTCAGTGTTATGATCTGGTTATTAAAATTCTTAGAAGTGCCTCTGCCCGAGTGAAGGTGCAAACGAGCAGGTGCCAAAGTCAACAGTGTGGGGTTTATTTAATGGTAAATGTGACGCAGAGAAAGAAATAGGAAAAAGGAGGGGAGGGGAAGAAAGACAGAGATTAAAATAGAAAATGTATCACCACTTTGTGTGACCTGGAGGCATCCTGTGGGTCCAGTTCTTCTGGTCTTCTCAGTGGTGAGGGTCCCACAAAACATGAGTCCAGTGGATTAGCAGAGGTCCAGGAGATGCCCAGGCGATGCCTGGTGGTGGGGACTCTTCACGGTCTCTCCAGCAGGCTCTGGATTTGCTGCAGCACTTGGATCACGTGCAGTCCTCTGCTGGTGGGAGGTCTCCGGAGTGAGGCAGGGGGCACTTTGGGGGGCTTTGATGGTTTATGACCCATTCTCAGCTGCCTTTGACATAGACACGTCCCATGTCCATGTGGTCGTCCTGGAGTGGGGGTGGTTACTGCTTTGCTTTGGTGTGCAGAGATTTGGCCATCACCCTCCCCAAACCCCTCAGCTGGGGTTGGATTCTTGACACAGATACAGATACAGTCTCAGACCTGAGATGATCTGACAACAGTCTTGTCTCAGGTCCTGGTCACAAACTCCGTGTGTGAGAGGAGCCCATCAGCCCCACTTGAACACCCTACCTGAATCCCTCACGTTCTTGCCCTCTCCGGAGCGATGCCCACCATTAACACCCCTCTCCTCTCCTTCTCGCCACAGCTTGAAAGCCGTGCTGATGGGGAAGCCTCAGGACAACACTGTGGACTTGTCGGGCATCCCGGTGACGCCGCGGGACGTGGAGCGGGTGGCGGCGTACCTGCAGCGCAGCTCGGAGCACATCGACACGCTGGAGCTCTGCTTCACCGAGCTCACCGACGACGTGCTGCTGCAGCTGCTGCCCGCGCTCTGCGCCCTGCCACACCTCACCACCCTGTCCCTCAACGGCAACCGCCTCACCAAGGCCATCCTGCGCGACCTCACCGACACCCTCAAGGACCCCAAGAAGTTCCCCAGCGTCACCTGGATCGACCTGGGCAACAACGTGGACATCTTCTCCTTGCCGCAGCCCTTCCTGGTGAGCCTGAAGAGGCGCTGCCCCAAGCAGGGCAACTTGCCCACCATCCTGGAGTTTGGGGAGGGGCAGGTGAGCGATTTGGAAGGTCAGGATGGGCTGGCTGAGAGCCAGGAGGACCTGAGAGCCGGAGCGGGTGAGACTGACAGCACAGACATGGAGCAGACGGACAGAACAGACAGGGCTGGGGAGCTGCCCAGCTCGGAGAGAGGTGCTGGGACACCACAGACATGATGTCCAGCCCCGGGGCTCTTGGGTGAGTGTGTTGAGCAAGGATTACTTCAATCCAAGACCTCGGCCTTTGGGGGGTCCTGGCAGAGGGGCAGATGACACAGGGGGATGCTTTGGGAGTCTGGACTGCCACCTCCCCCCTGTACCATGAATGGTGATGATTTTCTTTTCAAAGAACAGGTAAAGGTGATCACGTTGAATATTCGTATTTTATAAAAGCTGCCCAGGTACCTTTAAGCATTAGTGATGTGCTGTGCTTTTGGTTCTCTCAAAAATGCATCTCCAAGGTGGTGTGAGAGTTGTAGAAGAGCAGGAAGAGGGAGGAGAAAGGTTGCCAGGCTGTGCAGGGAAGGGTTCCTTTCCTCAGTGCTGGATCTAGGCAGGCCCAGCTGCTCTCCCACCCGTGATGGACAGACAGCAGTCACCCCAGAGCTACCAAGGAGATAGAAACCTTAACTCCTTCCCAGTCCTGGCTCCAGGAGTTGCTGATGAGTAGCAAATCTGCTGAGATACAACAGCAGTCTGCTCACACACTAACCAGGGGTGTTTCTCCTCATACTGTGAGCCAGCCTGGAGGGAGAGCTTTGCTTTCCTGGTGTGGAGCTGAATCCCTGTCTCCAACGTGCCTGGACACCACCCTCACCCTCCAGCCTTACTGAAACCAGGCTGGCACTTGTGCCTGCCCAGTATTTATTCTGATGTAAAAACCACTTTCCCACCAGCTGTGCTGCTGTAATAACTCCAGAGCTTTTAATGTGGTACCTGGAACTTGCACCAGCAATGCTGGGAGGATGTGATCCATTTTGGGGGGCGATGCACAAAATGTGGAGTGCTCTCTGTTGCTGACGAGAGACCACAATCCTGAAGGTTTTGAAAGGGAAAACCAACCGTGGGGTTCATCCCTCTATCACTGCCACTGAGGGTCGGGCAGTCCCAGCCAGCTGGGATTTAAAGCCTCAGAAAGGCTTTGGGTCACTCACCTGTGTCCTCTGCCCCCTGGACCACAAGTGCTCTGTTTCTAAAACGTCCTTCTCTTTTTCTCTAAGAGACATGGGCTTCATTTTCTTTTATTTTTGATGGAAAATGGATCACCCAGAGCAGCAGTGCTGGAATGTGCACCTTGGCTTTTGAACCAGAATTACATTTGATCCCAAACCTTGGGAGAGGGCAGGAAAGCGTGAAAACCTCCCTCTCCCTCCCGTTCCAAGGACCAGATGTGACTCCCTTTGCTCACGGGGAGCCCCTTTCTTTGTTCCAAGCCTTTCCCCTGGCCAGCTCACAGCTCCTTCTCCTGGCTCCCAGCAGTGACTCTGGCTTGACTTTTTCTGGGTGCAGACAGTCAGACTTTTGGTCGTGCCTTTGGCTCTGCCCATTTATCACAGCACCAGAAGCTTTTCCCAGAGCTGCCAGTGGTTGTTCCTCCTCCGTTCACAAGTAGGTAACTTAGAAGAATCTCTGTTGTTTTAATACATTTGGAACCATTCAGTATGATTTGCATGTATCCAAGCCTTTTTTCCTTTTTTTTTTTTTAATTCTCTTTCCAACAGGCATGAAAAAAAACTTTGCAGTGAATAAAAACTGTCCTGTTTGAAATCTGTAATCCAAATAAATGACAATGTTTAATACCCAGTGTGGAATTTTTCTTCTGTCCAGGTGGAATGCCCAGCAAAAACCACAACCAGAGAGAGCACTTGCTAAGAGCTGCTGGTCTGGGTTCTTCAGGGGGCTTAAAAAGGGGTCACTGGAGCTGGGCTGGAGCAATAAATAGCCCAGTTTATGGGCTGGATTCCTCGGGGTGGGCACAAGGTGGATGCAGAAGCATCAAGGAAGAACCTTTTCCATTTTAAACATCACCAGTATGCAAATATGGGAGAAAGGAATGCTGAGAATGGCATAGTGCTCCACAAGGTATTCATCTCCAGTATAAGTCTCAGTGCCCTGATGGAAATGGCTGTTTATTTGCAGCAAGGACTCTCTCTCTGTATAACAATCTCAGTTCCAACACCTGAACCATGACAGGGCACAGGACATGGGAGCCAAGAGGTTGGTGGGAGAAGGTTTGTCCTAACTCAGAGAAGACCCTCCTGCAGCCCTGAGGGCCTATTTCCACCATTCCAACTTTAATAAGGTAACTTTAGGAGAGGTGTAAATCAAGCAGAGTGTGACACCCCAGGCTGGCCAGGTCCCAGCTCAGCCTTGGAGGCTGCACATCTTCCCCTCCCAAAGAGCCACAGTCAGAGCTCTCCTTGCCTGGGTCAGGCTGTGGATGTTAATTCAACATGGGGAGATTTAATCAAGAACAAGATTTCTCCCAATAAAAAACCAACCCCCAAAAAACTCCAGCAATGAGGTCAAGCACTGGTTTGCTCAGCACCTCCACCCCAGGCTCCCCTGCTCCTTATGCACAGCTAAAGCCCCTCTGTCTGCTTCAATTATTTAATCACAACTCTTTGCTGCAAGATTATTTTCTGTAAGTATTTGCAGAAACAGCAGCTGCCTGGGCCTGAGGATCTGTCTGCAGCCCCCAGTTTGGCTGTGCAAATCCATAAACCAGAGGCACTTTGCATTTAGAGCACTGCATCATTTACTGCTGCTTTGCTCAATTCCCTCACCAACACAAACCACCCAGGAGGTTTCTCCTGTCACTTTTCCCCTCCAGCTGAACTTCCACCTGCTGTGAAACACATCAAACAACTGGGAAATACTTTGCATTTATCAGGCTCTTTGTGCAAGGGGCTACCAGCCCACCAGGCTGGCTTTGGCTGCAGAGGATAAATGAGAGAATTACAGGTTTGGGTTGGAAGGGACCTTAAAGATCACCTAATTCTAATTCCCTGCCATGGGCAGGGACACCTTCCACTAGCCCAGGTTGCTCCAAGCCCTGTCCAACCTGGCTTTGGACAGTCCCAGGGATGGGGCAGCCACAGCTTCTCTGCCCAACCTGTGCCAGGGCCTGCCCACCCTCCTGAGTGCAGGTTTCTGTCCCCAGTGCTGCCACAGATGTGCTGGGAACTGGGAGCACCCCGTCCCAGCTGTGAAATGCTGTGCTTGGGATCCTCACATGGTCAAAGGAAGACCCTCCAAAGACCCCCCAGCCCTTCACCCTGTGCAGACATTGAGCTGCCCCACTGCTACTGGCAGGCTGTGCCAGCAGCTCTGTGCCCAGAGGGCATTCAGCCCTTCTGAGACAAGGAAAGAGCTGGAAGGAGCCTTTTATCAACATAGCCATGCGTGCTGAAGGATGCACCAAATTACTTTGATAGGAAAAGGACAAAAATCCAGGGCTCTAGTATAGAGACAGTTATTGGTTATAAAAGCAAGAGGCTTTGGCTAATCAGTCCCTTCCTCACAGTGTGGATTAGCTCAATTATCCATTTAGTGCACTTCAGGATAATGATGATCCTGTGGGCTCAGTAAAGAGGGCGTTTTGTTTTGGTATTTTAAGAGCAGTGTGAGATGCTTCGCTTCGCAGCTCATCAGCATCAAAACAAGCTCAGGGCTCCCTCTCTATAATCAATGCTCCCCGTGCTGGTGCTTCGGGTCAGAGGCTTTTAAATGGCCCTAGAAGAAGGATTCGAGGACTGAAAAATCACTGCTTATGGAATATTCAAGTTGACTGAGGTCGTTTCCTGTCAAAGAGGGGAGGAAATGGCCACCATAAAAATAAAAAAGTCCGTAAAACACCGCAGCCTGGTTTGGTGAGTTATCTCCACCAGCACCACAGCTCTGCCTGGGCACGAAACAAACCAGTCTGGGGGAGAAGATTTATGCCTTCAGCAACAAAAATGTAATTGGAAATCATTCTGTGCAGATTGAGGAGCCCACAGAGAGGAGAATCGAAACAGCAGGCGAGGAATGAGAGAGGAAGGAGAGAGGCATGAAGGGGCTGGTGCTGCACGCTCTGGAGGGCTCCTGCCAGCTGGGTTATCTCTGAAGAGTTTGCACAAGCCCTGTTCGAGTTTGGAAAGTGATTATTCATTTAAAATGAGGGTTACACTCCTGGGGGATAAGCTGGAAGCAGGCGGGAGGGCTGGGCAGGGTCATCCTCAATCACGGGAAAGCAAAGATGCAACAGAAAGCACTGCTGGGGACAGCAAGAAGCTCAAAAAGACTTTGGCCAAAAGCGTTGCTGGTGTTCAGCAGCCCCTTGCAAAGGAGCAGAGGGCTGCAAATGTCAACCCAAAAGTGCTGCAGAGGAGAGGGACCCAAAGGACTAAGGGGAGGCAGGGGCTGCTCCAGGCAGTGGCACCACACAGGGTTATCCCACTGCACCTGGGTTTGCACTCAGGCACAAACATCTCCGGGCTCTCTGTGGTTCAGCACACCCCTTTCCAACAGCAGGAGAGGGGGAAGCTCCTGACCTTGTGCAGGGACCAGCAGTGTCCTCAGAAAGGCAGAGACTCCCCTGTTCCATTAACTGGGAGTGCATTGTCTGTAGCTGCTATTGCCAAGGAAACTAATTGACCTTATTAGCAGTATTCATGTAATCATGCTTATGAGGAAGGGAAAAAAACAACAGACCCAACCTCTCCAGTGAAATGTTCCTTGGTGAGCAGCAGATTTGATGTCCCCCTGACCTCTCTGGTACAGAGATGTCATCCTGTGATCCCACTCTTCTTTTGCTCAAGGGGCAGTTGGGTTTTTATCTGCCCCAGGGCCACGTTCCACCAGCAAGAGGAGATGAACTTTCCAGCTCTGTTAAATGTCTTTAGCCTTAAATTCTGAAGGACAAACAAGAAACCACATCTGTCACTCACAGCGCTCCAAGAGCCTCCAGTGATGTGAGTCTCAGCTCTGGCTTCATGAAATACTCTCAAAAGCTCAACAGCTGCCAGCAAAAGAGCTGATGACCCTGTGACACCAGAACCTGCTGGGTTTGGGGGATTCAGCCTTTCCTTCCAAGTCTTTGGGGTAATAGAGGTCTTCTAAGGTGATGATGTGGAGTTAAAGGCTCAGTGGGGATCTCTCCCCTCCCTTACTGCACCCCATGGCCAGGGATTTCAAACTATGGGTTTGCACATGCCCAGGCAGCACTTCATGCCTGCTACTGATCACACAGAACTGGCCAGGAAATAAGAAATACAACAGGTTTGGGTCCTGTCTTAAAAACTCATATCTGCAGGAAGTGACCACTCACAGGAAGGAAAGTTCCCAGCCAGGACACTCAAGATGGGCAGAAGAGACAAAGGGAAAGTGCAGAGCAGGGCTGGCTGTGAAGCTGCTCACTCATTTCACCCCACTGAGAGAGACCCCCACTCTGCTTGTACCAGAAAAGCTGCTCCAAACCCACACAGGTTCAATCCCTTCCCCACCAGGACCAAACCCTGGGGAGGACCCAAGTCCTGCTCCCTGATGCCTACTCATATTTTCACTCATTTTACTTACACCCAGCTTTAGGATAAATTATCTTTTCCTCACTCCTTATCTTTCCTGTTCTTCATTCAGAGGAAAAATATCCAATACCAGGCACTCAGGAGGGTGTTTGGGCAGGGCAGGCAAATGGGTTTGTCTGCACTTGCTAAAGCTGGGCTGTGGGCTGAGGTTTCCCTCCTCTCTGCCTTAGCAAACCCCAGCTTGTGGGGTATTTATTTTCATTCTCTTCTAAGCTTTTAGAATAAAATGCATATTTTCAGTGTGTGTGGAGGATTTCCCATGTGCTCCTCAGGAACACACAGAACTCCAGGGGAGAACTGAAATAGGGATTGAACTGGAGGGTGTGGTGGGTATGGGCTATTTTGGGGTTTTTTTTACCATATTTTGCAGCCTCTGGGTTATCAAGAAGCAAGTTTGTAGGAAATGGCTGGTTTGGGGGAATGAATAATCAATCACAACTGCTGCAGAAGAAGGTGGGGGTTCAGTGTGAGAAACATGTTTTTCCAACAGGAAAAAGCTGACCCAGGTGAAAACCCAGAGAGCAGCAGGTCAGCTGATTTCCGTCATCATTACAGCTATTTATTGGAAAATGCAGTGCTTGGGGAGCACAGGGAGTGCTGGGAAGGGACCAGGAAGGATTTCTGCCCTTGCCATGGTAGATGTTTAGTGAGAACCCTCCTGAGCAGACACTGCTCCTCCTGCTCCAAGGTAGGATCATGCTGAGCTGCCCTGAGTGGAGCTACATCAAAATCTAATAGAGATCCCGACATCCAGAATTTAGGGATGCTGGCCTGCTGTTTGCCTGAGCAGACAGTCCCGAGCAGAGCCATCAGCCCTACATACGCCCCTGGGTCTCTCCTAAAAACATGAGTCAGGGCACACACAAAATCAGGCTTTTCCCACCTGAAATGGAACACCTGGGGAGTGCTTTTGTGAGCCAGGTCACCCCAAAACCTACAGGAACACTCTGGTTATTGGGAGAAGAATCAACTCCTGCTTCAGCTGGTTAAAATGAGAAGAAACCAGCAGGAGCTAAAGAAGATGCAGGATGGAGTTTTCCTTGTGGAGAAGGTGACTCTGGAGAGGGTTATGAGAAGGGAGCAAACTGAGACCTGGACAAATCTCACCCACTACATTTGGGGCTAAAAAAAATGACCAGGTAAAAATCCAGGAGGAGTTTAGGCTAAAACTTTCAGCAGCTCCCACACTACCTCAAGTCGGGTATTTTTTTTCCCTTTACTAACAGAAGGAAAAATCCTGGCTAGGGGAACCTTTTGCATTATTTATTGGCAGCTCATGCCAGTGTGTTTAACACTGGCCCTGGAGATAGGAAATAGTCTTCTCGAGCTCAGCTGATAGGGAAAATGTATACAGCAGCATTTGGAGAAGTAATGGAAGTATTATCCCTCAAGGACTACTTGCTTTACATACAAAACACTTAGCAAGCACAGTCAGAAACCAGAGGGGTTTCAGCTCCTGCTGATCAAAGAGCTCACAACCAACATTACATTGCAGTTGGGATGTGTCTCATTCCTCGTGGAATTATTTTCCTTGGTGGAATGATAAGGCTGATGCCAAAAGGGCCCCAAAAAAGGTGCCAGATGGCAAACACTGAGCACTGAAGGGAGCCAGCCCCTTGGGAGATGGGATGGACGGGTAAGGCCACCTTCCCCTTCCAGCCCATCAATTCTCTCCTGCATTTCAATGAGCAAATACTCTGCCCAGTTGTGAAATTTCCCTTTTCCCACAACCACAAAAAGCAGCTGATGGATCCTACTGTTTTGATGTTCACAGAATCAAGTAGGGTGGAAAAGACCTCTGAGATCATTTGGTCCTACCTTTGAGCCCCTTCCCCTTCAAACCTTGTTCAAAGCCAGCTGGTTACATGTAAACTGCATAAGCCCATGCCTCAATTCCTCCTGATGGATGGCCAATTGGAGGAGTTTTGTTTATAGCCCCTTCTGGCAGTTTTGGGCTTGCCTTTTCTATCTCCTCCTCTTTAACTATGCAGAGACATAGCTGGTTTTAACTTCAGCTTAGTTTACAGTTCCACATAAAACTGAAGAGCTGATTTAATAGAGTCAAAAGATGCAACCTGTTCAGAACCACCTTTAATTACATGTGCAGTTTTCTGAGTTTTCTCCTGCCTCTTAATAGTTTATTGATTCTGTGGCTTCTGTGCCATCTTTCTTCTTTGCTTTTTTATTAACTCAGTCTGAGGAGAACATAAACCTGTGGCACATCCTTACAGGAGGCTTGGCTTGGCTGTATCTGGTGGGGTGGGCTGAGCAATCCCCTGCCTGTGAGCCTGTTGCATGTGGCATCTCTCAGTTGTTAGCAGAGCCAGAAACAGACTGGAGTTTTACAGAAGGGAAGCACAAGGAGGAGAGAAAGATCCATATCTAACTAACTGCAGATCTGGCCCCTGCATTTATCACCGGTTTTTCCAGGCACCTGCTGTGAGGCTGCTCTAGTTCTGCCTCTCCCTGGCAGCTGGGTCCTTCTCCAGGGGAAACCAGAGCTCCCCTGGGCTTGTGCAAACCTCTGTGGAGCTGCTCTGTGATTAGGATTTCACACTGCAATCAGCAAGTGGCAGCAATCCCAAACACAACATGATTTAACCTCTGAGTACCTCCTTACAGACATGCCTGTCCTACAGGGATAAACTCCTGGAACAGATATTCAGAGAGTCAGGTGTATGTGGGAAACTGAGATAAAGAAGGGACAATCCAGCTGCATCACCACAGCAGCTCTGCAGCAGCTGCTTCTTGCCTTGCTGCTACCTCCAGGTCCCACCTGCAATTCCAGCTTGCTTATATAAATGAAATATAAGGCAATAAAGAATCAATCTCTGTGCATCCCGCCCTCTACCTGCTGTCCCAGCTCTTACCCAACTCCTGTGGAATCCTGCACGTAGAGATGCAGGCAGAAAAATCCCAGAGGTGGAGAGAATTCAAACACACAAAATAAAAGGCAGCTGCTTCAGGCTATGTGCCTTTATACCTCACTTTCTAGGAGGAGGAAAGCTTCACCATTATATTTTTTTGCTTTATTTCCTCTCCTTCCCTGTGCCCACCTGCTTGTTAAATTATGAATTTAAAGGCTCAGTGTTTTCCCAAGTGCTCTGAGGGAAGCTGTGCTTTCTTGCAGGCTCAGAGCTCCCCTCCACCACATGCCCTGAAACAGCACAGAGCTGCAGGCTGAAATGCAAACCTCATTCCTTTTTTGTGCCCCCCACTTGCTTTCCTTTGCCATGAAAACCCGCCAACTACGTTCAGGGAAGGATAAAAAAACCCAAAGATAATCAAGCAAATTATGAGAGGGAGATTTTGAAAAGAACAAAGCATCTCCTTCTCCCTTCCAAGCAGCTGAGCTCAAGGCCGACTGGATAATACATGTTTTCCCCAAAACTGGCAAAAGTTACTGTAAAAAACACTCCATTGTTCAGCCAGGAGGGGAAAAACCAAAACCCAAGGCCACAAACAAAAGCGAGCAGTAGAGCAGCTTAAAGCATTGCAACACTCAGGACATGCAAGCTCTATTTCTTCCAAGTTCTGTTTCACTCCAGCTCCTTTCTAGAGCTCAGGGCCGAGCTCAGCCACACCTGGCCCACCCAGTGAACTGGTGGCATGGGAAGATGTCTGCAATGAGCTAAATGAACCAAGTCCCAGCATCTCTGGGGGAAAACTCAGCTTCCCAAGCCCAGAGATAGCTCAACTCAGTCTCCTGTGCATCTCTCCCTGAAAGCATCCTCCTTCCTGCTCGTTAACCTGAGTGCATATTGCCTCTGTAAGTGATACTACCAAGGAGGAAGCCATAGAAGGCAGGATCAAATTTTCTCACACCTTGTCATTTTAATCTGTGTGTTCCTCCAAATCATGTTTCTGTTCCCTCCAGACCCACCAGAAGCTCTTCCAAAGTCACAGACACCAACAGCCTCCCCTCCAACTCCCTCCCTGCACCACGATCAGCACTTTCCCACGACCACCAATTACTTCCTTCTCCCTTCTGAATTTCCAGGAGAACCTGAAAGGTTTCATTAGACACCAGCTTCTCTGGGAAATCATCATTTTTCCTACCTGCTTTAATTTCCTCTTCTAAAGGACTCAGGCACCACCTCTTCTTCCTCTTACAACTGGGACCTTCTGCATGCCGGCCTGACAGCTCCAAAGGCTTCTTATTTATTCATCAGAAATGCAGATTTTTCTTCTCACCTGCCTCCAAAACCACCCAGCACTGCCTAGAAGTTTGCTCTTTCACCCTGCATGCAGCAGGAGGAACCAGATAAAGTGTGGTATTATTTTTATAAAGACAGAACCCCAAATCCTCACCCTGAGCTCTGAGGGGAGCACAAAATGGAGGGTGGGCGTTTAGAACCAATTGGACACAACGAGCTTCACCTGGAGCCTCTTAACGAGCCCCAGGTTTTCCTCATTAAGGGTCAGTAATTGTCCTGACCCCAGGCCAAGCCCTGCCCCGGTCTGTGAGCAGCCCCCAGGCTTTCACTAATGCTATTCAAGCTCTGTTCAACACAGATTGGGCCAACAAACACCTGCAGGCCTTGCTTTTTAACAGCTGATGGAATTATCAAGGGCTGTGGGGGTGATTAGAGGAGTTTCCAGAGGAATTGGATGCAACTGGAAGGGCTGAGATCAGCAACAAGAAGTGCCTGGAAAGAATGAACCCATGGGGTTTGGTGAAAAACTCTCTGCTTAATCTGACAGTTTAAATCTTATTTTGTCATTCTAATTCTGCACAAATATCCTCTCTGCACTGACCAGAACTCCACACACTCTCTGGAGGTGCTAAGGAGGGAAAAAGCCTGTTTGAAGAACTGCTGTGATGAAGGGACAGCTCTGGTTTCACGGCTGCCCCTGCTCTGTGTGGCTCTTGGTGAGGTGCAGCCCATCTTGGGGGTTGGTTTTTCTCGTGGTTGTGTGAAAACCCGTGAATTTGGGTCTTTGGAGAGAGTTTCTGGTGCAGAGGGAGGCAGAGGAGGGAACTGTGCTTGCAAGGGAGCTCTCTTCAAGGGAGCAGCAGGCTGAGGTCACTGGGTTTGCAGAGGGCACATGTGAACCTTGGCAGTGTCTTCCCAACACCTGCTGAATTCCCCATGAATTTCCAAGTTCCCAGCTCACACCCTGCTTTGAAACAATTCTCATCACCTTCCCAGCAGGTATCCCATGTATTTAACATCCCAAGGAGCACTAGGCACAAAGATTTCATTATTTACTGCTATGGGTGAAAGTAATAAATATCTGATTTGACACAGTTAAGTAAAATTGCTTTATCCAACCACTGACCAAATTTGCCTTCCCTCTCCTCATCCCCCTCACAGCAGGACTCTTGAGCTCCAGTTTTTCATCTGTAATGAGGAGGTTATCTGGAACCAAGATTATCTGGTGGAGACGTAAAACATTATATTAAACATTTAATCTGCTGTTGTGGGCAGTATGAAGCAACTGTACATAGTCACTGATCACCTGAACACCAACATTGCACTTGCTGTCAGATAAGGGCTCTGATAATCAAATTATTATCAGAGGCATTAGTTAACATAGTATCTTGACTCAGGTATTTATTAATAAAGTTGTTTTTATTATGGGTGATAAGCTGGAAGTTTGTCTCTGAATGTGCTATTAAACCTCTAACCTGTTCCCCTGTTCTGTTAATAACAGCATCCAATACAAACCCCAGCTAACAGTAAGAAGTCATCAGATGCAGTTTGCATGTGTAGAGATAAAAGAAAAACAAAATCAAACCTGCAGAAACTGTCCTACAAGATCAGGAAAAACACAAAGGAGTAATTCAAAAATCTAGAAAATAAATCAAAGTGACAAAGAAAACCAAGGAGAGATCAGCAGAAAGCCACAGGCAGCATTAGAAATCTCAATCATTATTTGTTTAGAGTTGATGTTGCAGCTGTGCCATGCAATTATTTTACCACAAACCATTAAAAATAAAAAAACCCTCTTATAGAAAAAAAAAAATCTAAGCATTGACATGCAAAAACTGACAGTCTACAAAAAGAAAAGCAAGCAAGTACAGGAAAAGCCTTAATTATTGGAGATGGAACTTTTAGCATCTCCATTTGATTAAAACAGCAGGGATTTCCAATTCAGCCTCCATGAAGTGCTTTTCTCATTTGTATTTTGTTCAGGTTGCAGTTCCACACAGGTGCTGGGCTGGGGGGTGTTTATTGACTCCAGCACTGAGGAGGCACAGTGGGGCTGGCAAGTCCTGAGGCTGCCACGGGGAGGAAGGTAATGGAGAATCATTCTTCATGTAGCATTTTTATTTTTATGGAATTTTAACTCCTTTGGCCCCTCATCACACTGTTTATTCGTGCTCTCTGGGTAACTGCTGTCTGCTCCAACCAGGAACACTCTGGGGTTGGAACCATCACTGCAGTGGGTTTGCACAGCATCACAAACAGCCTTTGCTGGTCCAACACTAAAAAACATTAATTAACAACTAATTAAAGAGTTGATATTTTCACTGCCTGGGGGATTCTCTGCATTGTAATGAAAGTTGCAAATCTCACTATACAGCTGGGAAGGAACCAGCAGTAAAACCGTGTTTCCCCAATCACACATCTTCCAGGACTGTAAAACCTCTCAAGCAGCACTCTGAGCTTGGTCACTGCCCCACCTTGTGGGCTCAAGCAGGACAGATGTTATTCCTTTGAGTTAAGAGTACAGGAGCACAAAATGCTTCATGTTCTTTCCATATGTCCATAAAATCGAAACAGGAAATTCATGAACTGACAAAATAGGTGAAGGTTTGTCCTACCAGACCATTAACCTTGTCCTTCTTTACAGCAACACGTGGAATGTGCTAAAGCTCTGGCAGCACAAGGTCAGTTGGGTGCTACAGACATCACTGAGCAGGAGAGAGGCCGAAGACCTCCAAGCCTGTTTTGAGCCCTCTTTGCTCAGTTTCTTCCTGTGGTACCTGAGGAATTGTGACAAAGCATTGCCAAGGTGGCAGCTGGAAGAAAACAAACCTGGAACACTTTTCTTGCATGACACACCAATAGATCTCAGCTGTTCTGGGAAACAGCAGCTCCTTTGTGCCTCACTTCTCTTTCACTAATGTGAAATGAGGGAGAGAACTGAAAAATCAACAGCTCATACATTTGCCTTCAGGAAAAAAGCAGAAAAATTACAAAATTTAGGACTTCCTTCTAGAAAATGAAGATAAACTAAAACTGCATCAGCTAAAATGACAGCCACCAAGGCAAGAAAAAACTCTAGATTTCCATTAAGAGCTGGGATATATTAATTATAGTAATTTATGGGTTTGCATGAGTGATAATTTTAATGCTGCTGTCGATATGATGGCTTTATACCACTAGTCAAGAAAAAAATGATAACCAGCATTGATGTGAAATGTGAAGCTTGTGATTTACAATGAGGAAACAAGAGAGCAGCCCTGTCCTCTGCCAGTATCAAGGCCACACCACTCGTGCCTTCTCCTCCATCCCTTGTCCCTCTCCATCAGGTCCAGTCACAGCACGAATTCTGGGGATAATACATAATCAGTGTTTTCTCTCACAAATTACTACATGGCATTGCCACCACTCTTATTGCTAAAAGCTGTCACTCAGCCATTCTTCACTTCACTGCATGTTTTATTTCTGCTTTCATCCATTTTAGATTTATCTGTGGTTCTTGGCTGTTGTTAAGTGCCAAGGGACTCCTGCCAACTGTTCTTTTAAAACTTTAGAAGATCCAAAATAATTGTGTTTTAAACCCAGGTTTTTGTCTGTTGCTTATTCCACAACACTGCACTTTATGTGCTCCAAATGTAATCAAAACAGAATGGTTTTATTTCCCCTTCCCTGAAGCACTGTAAGAGAAAACAGTAAAATTATCTATGCTCCCATGTAAGATCACAAGGAGTAGGCTGAGGACACATAATTTGTTTGAAAGGCACCATCTTCTAACAGAAATAACACTTTTCCATTCATTCATCTTAGCAAAAATCCCCTCTGTTAGAGGATCCCTGATGAGAAACTTTGGTTTTGATTAAAACAATAAACAAGCAATGCTAAAATGAAACTCATGAATAGTTAACTCTGATACTCACTTGTAACCACAAAAAGCCCTGATAAACTGCTTTCTGTTTACTGGTTTTCCCAGATCAACTCTGCTTTTTTTAGTAATTCTGACACATACTAGAAAGCAAGAACAATTAAAAAACAAGCTGCAGCAAACCTTTCTGCAGCAAATTAAGCACCACACTGGACAGTCAAGCAGTGATTTGCTGAGCTGGTCCTGTTTACTGAGGACATGTGGCTCCTCTTACCTCCATGACCATCCCCAGCCTACAGATTCTCATTTCAATAAAGGAAAGATGCATTCCTTGTGCTTTCTGAGAGCTTTAAAACCCTTATTTCCAACATGTATTATATGAGATAAGGAATGTCAGGTTTGTCCTGGGTTACACAAAGACTCTGGTATCCACCTTTTCTTTTTCTCCCCAAATATGCCTACTCATTTAGACTGTGGGGTACCCTATTATGCTAGAACGTATCCACAAGTGTGAAAAGACCGGAATGCTGCTGACTCAGACTATGCAGGTGTTGAGGGTGGGCACTCCTGCCACCCCAGGCTAAAAGCTGCATCTGGCAGGTGTCCTGTGGGTCCCTCCAGTCCTGGAGATCCACAGCCCTGCTCCAAGTGCCTGTGCCAGCACTGCAGCCTCACTCCAGCATGGACTCTCCAAACCATTCCTGCCAGGTTTTAACAGCTGGGGGGAGCTTGGGAATCTTCTGGTTGGCTTAACCCAGTTTTATCAGTATTGTTGTTTAGAATTCTTAGTAAAGAGTTTTAGTGTTGTTTTTTTTCCCTACTTACATCTGGGTGTATTTGATCTCTCTCTCTCTCTCTATTGGAGCGAATCAGGGGTACTGGATCAGAAGATTTGTCTCAGGTCTCCACTCCTCCAAATCGTCTCATATTGAGACAATGTTCTGATACACAAGCTTGTAAAATCAGACAAAAAGGTTTGTTTTCACTAAATACTGGGAACAAAATGTAACTCTACGTTAAAATTTTAATTACACAGCTGAGTAAGCTGTTCCTCATACTGTTCAAGCACATTCAGACAGACAGAAACTAATTAATCCCAAACAAGTTTTACATCCTCGATATTACTAAGGCTGAATGCTTTCATTAAACCCTGTATTACAAGTCTGGAAAAAAACCAGATTAATTTATCTGTGTACATTATAGCATTAGGCAACTATTGCTTTTTGACATTTCTCTGAAAAACTCTAAACCTGTTTTTCCAAGTCCTTAACTCCTGACTTTTCAGTAGGAGTAACCTGTGAAATCCTACATCCCATTTAACTGACAGACAGCACAGCCCACCCGTGCTGTTGGGAGGGACATGGACACACTGCCCTGTGTTGCCATGTGGGCAGCACAAAGTCACAGCATCTTTCAGTCAGGAAATTAAACAGATTCAGGTCTTTACCTGAATTACACATGGAGTGCAGTCACAGCCCAGGCAGTCCCTGAAACTCATCTGTGCCCCAGGGCTCAAATAACATTTCCATTCTGCTGTCACTTCCTCCCTTGTCCCACCATGACAATGAACTCACACTGACTGTTTTCATGGACCACAAACCCCAGGGTGAAATGGTATCCCTGCTTGGATTTTTATGACCACACCCCCTTTCAGCAAAATTTCCACAACTTCCAATACCAAGGTGTCTTCTACCTAGATCTGTAGAACTCTACCTAGAACTGTTCAGTTAATGCTGCTGTTACCCTTCTTGGCACAGAATGAGTATGTGCTCACAAGGAATTAGTTTAATTATGATGCTTAAATTAAAGTTTGAGGCCAAAATAATGAAGAAATAGCGAGCCTGGAGACAAGCTGCAGAAATAGCTGCATTTGCTCTTCTTGCCAAGTATTCAAGGGCTAATCTCTCCAGGAATTACAGCAGCACTTATTAGTATCACTTGTTTAAAGCAAGTAAATTACCAGATACAGAATGCTTATACAGATAAACCCCACTGACATTATCTGCAGTAAATACACTGCAGCTTTCTTTTGTCAATTATAGGAGTGCTCAGTGTGTTTGTGAAATGGAAAAGTCATTCCTTAATGTAGTGAAGTGATAAAAACAGACCCAGTGTTTTTTTGAAAGATATCACTTTAATGTATGTGTAATCAGACCAGTGTAACTGTTACCATATCCCTTAGCATCTTCAGACAGAAAGCCAGTTGTGTCTACAAACATCAGTCCCCACACTGAAGTGTTTTGTTGGATTCCTTCTTCCTCAGACCACATGATTTCAGCATCACCACCTGTAACAAAGCAGCATGGTTATGGTAACCAGTCAACACCATCATCAACTCATCTGTTCATGCAGGAGATATCATCAGAAAACCTTTGCTCACCACCAGTCAATCTGCCGGTAATTCCAGCAATTTTTGGTTAGTTTCATCACATGATATCTTTAGGTAAATGGATAAATTGCTGGCAGAAGCAAAACCTTTACTTTACTCTAGGCAGTGCAGGAGACAGCTGCTCTTACACCTCTACTGCCTGTATGTTTTTGGCCCACAACTTCCTTAGCTGTACATTTAGAGCTAAGAAGATACAGAAACATATTCCTTAGACTGCAGCCAAAAAAAATCACATTAAACTAAGAGCACATTAAATATTAAACTCACCTAGGAGGGTTTCCTGCTCTGCCATCTCACTGCCTTCCACAGGACTTGTGAAGAGCTGTAACATCAATGGGTGGACATTAGTAACAACTAGCACGTGGCAGCACAGACCTGCAAGCTATGCCTAAATGTAGAGTATCAGGAAATATCAGGCTTTAAACTGTGAAGAGACAAGGGAAAGCAGACTGAATCAAACCACAGCCTGGCAAAATACACTTCTCGAGTACCTTACAGCCTGTGAACCTCACTTATTCTAATTTAGATTTTACCTGGTATAAAGCTCTGTGTTGTACTGAAACTCATCTCTTACCTTCAGATTTGGGCCATCCCAAAAAAGCCACCTGCTCCCATCCTGTAATGTCACATGTATCTGGAAAGCCCAGGCTCTGTAGATAAAGTGGAACAGATGGACATGAAGCTTGGTTAAGCATTTCAAGGGCACTTTTCACAGAGAGCAAGCATAAATAGAAGTTGCCAGATGAGTCTGAGAGGACAGATTTCTGCAACCCAAACTGCACGTGTGTAGCTGTATTTCAGACAGTAAGAAGGGTATCGTCAGTTCTCGCATCTGACGGCACTTCCTATTCAGGGTTATCATCATCAACAGCCAGCAGCTTTTGCATTTCATTCCTTGAAACACAGTAATTGTTTCATCTTAAACCAACAAGTGTACAACGTTCCCTCTGTGTACAGGAGGCATTAACTCTGTTAACTTGTGGATGCATAAAGCAAGTTAAATAAAAACTCATTAAAACTGCTTTAAGATATAATTGTTACTGGTTATTTCTGACTAACAGTCCTGCATTACATCATTAGCATTAAGTAAAGGTCTGGAACTTCACAACTTGTGTGCCTTAGTACAAAGAAAACTAACTTACCCTTTATTTCAAGACATCTTTCTGCTGTGGGAATAAAAACAAAAGTATTATTAGCATACACTTTAGTAGTAATTTTAAATTACAAGTATAAAGTAGGTTTATGCAGAAAAAAAGAGCAAAAAAATAAGACCCAACACCAAAACCAGACCCTCGTGACCAACACTCTTCTTACAGTTTCTGTTGGTAATGATCACCAAAATATTTATATCAGAGAGGTTTTTGGTAGTCAATAAACCTCTTTAAATTGTTTTTGGTCAGGAAATCGAAGACCAAAAGTTTAGAATAGCATATAATGCAGCTTACGAGACTGCGTTTACTATCAGGGCAATTTCCAAACCTGCGGACGCTCTAACTTTTGAGTCTGTAATGTTTACAGGACAGAAAGGGTCTAAACACGTGGAAACCCCAAAAAAAGTGACCCATTCACTAAAACAACGCCATGAAAAGCAGGGAAGGCAGCGAAGGCCGCGCACCCAGCGGGGCAGCGTTACGGCCGGAGCCCTCACGGAGCTGCGGGCAGGGCCGGGCCCCAGCAGCGTGTGGTTCTTCCCCTCAGCTCAGCTCAGCCCAACCCAACCGAGCCCCTGCTCACTTACCGGGATGGCGTGTGGGCAGCCCCGCCGTGCCGCGCTCCCGGTGCCGCCGCCATGGCCGCCTGAGGGGACACGGCCCGCCTGAGGGGACAGGGCCCGCCAGGCGCCCACGCCGCGCTCCCCCCCCATCCCTGCAATGGTCCGGCCCAGCCCGCGCGGCCCAGCCCGGCACGGCCGCCACCACTGCCGAGCACGGGGGGAGACCCAGCTCTGAGCAGGCTGAGGAGAAAAGGGCGCCTCGCCCCGCAGGCCGGGCCCACCGCCTCCCCGCTGCCCACCCAGGCCTGGTCCAGGGCCCGGTCCCGGTCCCACAAGAACCCTCCGCCCAACCAGAAGCGCGGGGAGAAAGGAAGGAGGGCGGCGAGGTGGCCGCTTATAAAGGCTCGGGCCATACCACAGCGCGGAGGGGCGCGGGCCGTACCACTGTCCCAGCCGCGGGGGAGGCAGGGGGTGCCGCTCCCTCTGCGGGGCCGGGCCGGAACGCGGCGAGCGGAGCGCTCGGGGGGCCCCAAAAGCGGGTTTGGGCACCCTGAGGGCCGGGCAGGGATGGGGAGAGGGCCCGGGGCACCCCTGAGGGCCGGGCAGGGACGGGGAGAGGGACAGGGGCAGGGACAGGGACAAGGACCCGGCCCCACAGCGCTTGTATTTAGAACAGAACAGCTGGTTAAATGAATATACTGTTCTCCCAATATTTTGCCATCTTGAGAACTCCTTTTCCCTGTCAAACACATCGCATTGTCTTAGAAACAAACACAAAAGCACCGCCGCTTTAAAGTCTATCAATGCCACGTGTTTGTTCAGCCTGAAGTATTTACCTAAAATACACCTTTTCAGAACAGCAAAACGTTCCTGCAAGAAGCACTGGTGTGGTGCTGTAACTAAAATTCCGACTAGTTTTAACTCCGAGACATAAATCCTCCAACAAGAGCCAAAGCCAACGTTCTTGCTATGTTCATTTTAGTAAAATACACAGGTATCTCGTAAGAACATTAATTTCTGCATCAAATTCCTGTAGGTGATGAATATCTGGGAGTTCAGAGTTAAGTAAGGGCAAAAGAGCTGAGCACAAAGAGAAAAGGACTCAGAACAAAACTCTCTTTGCAATCTCCAAATCAAACAGATCTAAATTAAAATGTTGAGGAAGATTCATGGTCATTTTTAATTATCAAATCCCAGCAGTTCTTGTTCAGGGAACTAAGGAAGACCAAAGCTAGAAAGAATTCCTGATACCAGCAGACACTTTTCCAGTGTACACCATCAAAATGCAGAGCCAGGAAAATACTCAATTACAACCCCCTCTCTGTAGGTCCCTTCAACAGGAAACCTCTACTTTTCTTGCAGCTAAGCTACCACGGTCTCAATAACACACATACCCCCCAAACCACAAATACAACACAGAGGCATTTTTAAGGTGTATTTATGACAACCCAGAAGGCAGAACTGGTGTTTAAGGTGCCTCTTCCTCAAACACAGACCTGTGTCTACATGGCTGTTCTTGATTTCACACATCCATTAGTTCAGATCTTTAACATCACATTCTCCATTCCCACTCCTAGTTAAATTTATCCTTCACCAGGCTCAAGTTATGAGGTGTGAGGGGTTCCCATCTACCACCTCCTTCCAGGGAAAAGAAAGGTTGTAATGGATTCAAAGCAGTAATACAACACAAAGTTTTACTGGCAAAAAGACACTGGTTAAATAAACTTTATGAAGATCTTCAGCAATGGGTATGGTGTGGGTATGATTCCCTTGGAAAGCTTGGGGAGGGATAGTAAGGAAAGCACACGTTTAAAATGAGTTATTACAGTGATCAGACATTGCAGTCGTTTACTCTCAACAGTACTTTTATGAGACATTTATATATTCAATAATTAAATATAAAATCAAGGATGAGTGTCACAAAACAAAGAAATAGTAAGGCTTGAAGCCTGGTCAGCCCCCAGATTGCCCTTCTAGTCACTGTACCTTTCATTTTACCTTTCATTTTACATGCTGCTATTCTTACACATAATAAAGCAGTAAGAGAAGTTAATTGCAGATTCCTTGCTGAAAACTCAAACCTACTTCAACTTAGTACAAAAATATGGGGAAAGAAAAAGAAAACATTTGCTTGTTAAAAAGCAGAAACTGTAAGAGATATTCATAGACATTTTGGACTGACAGAACCAAGGAAATAGGGACAATGCAAACAAATTTTCAGACTATGTTTGTGCTACCTGTTGTTTACCTGAATGTGATGTGCTCCATTATTCCTCACTTAGAATTACTGGCAACCAAAATAAATGCCACAGGCAACAAGAAAAAAATGGCAGTTGCACACGATCAAACCCTTTTCCTACCTCGGGAGGGAAAATGTGCAGGTAAAAAGGCTGAATGTAACAAGTCAACCATGTCCACATCCACATGTACTGTACAGGAAGAACATTCAGAAATATTGACATGAGACAGTGATCCTATAGTTTTCCTTTTCTCTTTCAGTTATATATATATAGATAAACAGCACATAGGAGAACACCACTAGAGCTTTCACTGTGGCCGACAGGAAGATTCTCACAAATATAAAAATGTATGTTAGATTGCTCCAAAACATAATCCAGGTGAAATTAAACAAGAAAAAACCCCAAACCCTTGGGGATTTACACAATTCTCAAACATCCAACTTTGCAGTCCTGAACATCTCACTCCCTGCTACAGCAGAATGTGGTAGGTCCCACCAAAATCAATGAGCAGAATTCCTTGAGAGTGGTGACACCACTGGGATAGTCCAGGAAATTTAACTGCACTAAAATGTTTACCTTGGATTTACATTCAGTATTTTGGAGGAAGGGAATGTGATAATCCCTTCGTGCTTTATCCTTGCTGGCTGCCCACCCAGGGAGCAATTTTGTTATTACTTCAAGAGGAAAGGAAAGGTGCTGGTAAGAGCCAGAAGGGCAAGGCAATGATCTCCATCATGAGATGCCCTGTTCTTTGGAAGAAGTGTGTAAAATGCTTTGTTAGAAGCCTCCATGATGAAAATATTAAGAACAAATCCTTAAAAATACAGAGCATTTCTGCCTCTTCTTTGAGGTTCAAAGCTCGGGGTAAAGTGTTTTGCTAGAATTAACTACAGGTTTGCTGTAATAAACATTTATGACAATGCCCTACATAACACAGGGCCAACCACAGACTCCAGACAAAGGTGATTGCTTTAAGTTTCAAGTGGTTTATGCATCTCTTTTTGTATAAAAGGAACAGAGACACTTCTGAAACCTTCACTGCAGAGTCTTTGCCAGTGTCCAGCTTTGGGGCAAAGGAAATCTTGCCACACTGCAGAGTCACAATCTTGAGGCTCGGGATGTAAAACCCAATCATGATTCAGAGTCTGAGCCAGAACTGCTCTCTCGGCTGATTTCGATTTGTAGCGATGGTAAATTATCCAACCGACTCTTTTTTTGCCGAGATTGTTCTTTTTCCTTAATGAGAGCGCCCCAAACCCGCTGGAGCTCTGAATCCTCTTCCTCTGGAGAAGCCACAGAGTTTTCAGGTTTATCTGAAGTCTTTTCTTGTGTCTTCGGAGCAGACCCTAATCGGGTCCATAGATTACCTGATCAGGTGAAAAATGGACATGGTTGTTAAAAACCAGACAGGACTAAGGAATTTTGGACAAAGGCAAGGAATCAAGTCTTAAATTCACTGCATCCCTTCAAAGCCCTTATACTCCTCCCAACTTAATGTCTGGCATGGAACTTATTATGCTTTGAAGCAGGAGTTGAAGTTAAACTACAGAAGGCTCAGGGCAGTCGTGTTCACTGTTGCCCATTTGCAGAGAATTCTACACACAGCACTGAAGTGCCACTTCATTACTCTTCTTTGAGTGCCCTGTTTTGACCACAGTTTTAAAGCAGTCTCAACTTTTCAGCACACCTATATAAAAATCCCCAGCTCCTCCCTACACCTATTTAGATTTCAGAGCTCTGAACAAACACCTGCTAATTTATCTTGAATTTCCCTCAGCTGAGCCTCCTTCATGACTTTCTGCTGGGATTTATACTCCAGAATGAAAAGAATGGCATTATTCTCTCCACAGAACTAACCTGATTTCTTCTCTCTGGTGTCAGAGTAGAGACCTTTCACATCTTGCTTGGGGATTCCTAACCGGCTGTGGACATCTGAGATGGGTTCCCGACGAGAAGCAGAGGTACTGCTTGGAGGTTTAATTTCTGGAGAATGGGGCCTTTTTCCCAGTCTCTGCCGCACATCTAGGGATGATTTCAGTGATTAAAATGACAAAAAAAAATTCATGTTGCATTTGCTCCAGCTCTGCCAGCTGATTTTATGTTTGTTCACAATTTGTGCAACTTGAAACTAGACAGAGTCTGTGTTTTTATCTTTTCTGCAGTCTTTTCATTTAAGTCTTTCAAAATCAGATCTCAGTCCTGGCAATGTCTGCAATACAATTTATCCAGATTTCATTTCATTTTTGGCAATAAATTTGACACAATGTTTTCAACTTGTGCTCTGTCCAGAAGATCAAAAACTAAGTTATTCCATGGCTTGTTGCATTTCTGCTTCAGCAGCACAGCATGAGATAAGATCCCATGAAAATAAGCATGCATTCAGTGATTCTTTTCAGATTTCTTTAGAATTCTAATACTGCTTGATATTTTGCAGAACAAAATGAAAACCAGAAGATAAGAATTCGAAGTATATTGATACTTGGCGTTTGATTTGAATCTTGCATCCTGAAGTTTGAACAGATGGTCCTTGTCTTACAGGGGGTTCACACAAAAACATGAAGGCAAAGGGAGTTACAGGACTTCTGTGCCAACTTGTCAGAGGTCCAAAATAGACAGGAGGGGTCAAATATACTAACATAACCTTGACTTTACATTGATGTAAAAACATATTTTTCCCTTATCAGTCAGATAATCCTCTATTATGTAGGTGAGAGGAGATGAATATACACACTTGAGTGAAAAAACCATCAGTTAAATAAGCTCAGAAATAAATCCTGCCAACTGAAAAAAATCCATAGTCATGTAATGCATGTTCTGTCACATAAGTGTAGTTAGTGCCTCACATTTGATTTTGTGCATGACCTTCCCTGTGTGCTGAGTTTGAGAGACTTGTGCACAATCTCTGCCTCAAGGACTGAGCAAATCAAAATGGACCAAAGGGGGGGAAAACAGAGCCAAAGAAAATGGATAACAATAAACATCACTAAATAAGCTTTCACTAAAATGTACTTCATTTTTCCCCAAAGCAATCCCCAACTTGATCTCTTAGTGTGGAAGAACTGTATGAATGCAGAGCTTGTTATTTCCAGTGGAGCACAGGTGTGGAATGAATACATAAAGGAGTTCAAAATTACCTGATTTTACAGTGCTGTTTGGCTGACGTGGCCCAGTGTTATTCTGACGTTTCTCTTCTAACAGTAGTCTCACATCTGCAACTTTCTCTAGGGATCCTTTGCTGCCAATCCTGTTTTTGATGTTACTGCTGGCTATGCTATCAGCTCGCATGGAATTCCTAAAAAAAATAATAGATTTCATGTCCCTAAACTGAAATGAAATCTAATACAATTCTTAAGTCTCCTTGTATGTAAAAGTACATCACAGGAAAACAGTATCAGGATTTTTCTACTGAGAAAGAGGTAAAAACATTGCTTAGAAGAATATGTGGATTCAGTCAGAATCCTGATTTAACAACAATCCCAAGAATACCTCAGTATCCATTTCAAGGCAGGTATTGAATTTGTCCCCTTAATTCTGTGCCTCTGGGTCAAAATTCAGAACAGAGGAGCAGCCTCAAAATTGCTCAAGGCCTTGACATTATAATGAAGTATAACCATACCAACATGTCATTATTTTAATGATCTACAATATATGCAGTTTGGGTTAATAAGCCCATAATGAATGTAAATTCCTTCTTGTCATCAACACTTAAGGGTTATTCTTTCTGAGAAAAAAGAAAGGGGAGAAGGGAGAAGAGAAAGAAGAGTTATTTCACCCTGGCTTAGCTATGAAATACATGAAGTTAATTGTGGTTGTTTGCATAGATTTCTATTGATTCTACTTCAAGTTTCATTATTGCTAAGAAGCAGAATTCAGAGACTTGTAAAAGAAGCTGTATTTAAACATGCTAGTTTTATTAAAAGCCTGTTTCTGTATTACTTTTTAAAATACCTACTACAAAATCTTGTTAAGAATTGAAAAAGCATCTTCAACAGTTTTTCTTCAAGCTTTGACAGCTCTGTCTCTTATTAAAATCTGCAATGCCCTTAAAGAACACGCAACTTTTACCTAATATTCCTCAGTTGTGATTCCACCTCATCTGCATACATTGTCATTTTCATGCTTTTCTTGGGAGAGGGTGTAGATATCATTTTCAGCTCAAGGTCATAGTCCATTTCGTCCGAGTCAGACCCACTGGCACTCGACCGTCGGGCCACGCTGCGCTCCCGCGCCTGTTTGAACGCCTGCAGCTCATCACGGTACTCCACCACCACTCTGTCATCTTCATCCATATCCTGATCTTCCTCCTCCTCTTCTTCCTCCTCAATAGGCTCCTCAGGAACATTTACTAAGCCTGTAGGGAAGGAAACTCGTTCTGATAAACTGAATTTTATCGCCCATGTGAAGTACTTTAAAAGCAAGACAAAAGAACACCCCATCTCGCTGTAATTAATGATCCCTTACAAATGAGTCTTTGTAGTTCTCTAAGGCTGAAGAGAGTGAATATTTTGCAAAATATTCTAAGTGGAATTGATATTACAGAATAGCCTAAGTGGAAGAAAAGTGCCACAGGACAGAACCCCAGAGGCATAAAGCTGGACAGAGTAACTAAAGTACAACTGTCTCTGGTAGATGGCACAGCAATTCCTGGGATCTTGCAGGGCTTAATGTGCCAACTGCTGGCTCTGCAATAAACCTTTCAGGTCCTGGAAGCAGTAATGCCAAAAGGAATGCATGTATCTTTATTATGAATTCACCACAGATACCGATTTAAATATAAGCAACTTAAATTTAGCCATCAGCAGCGTGCAGGCATCTTTTCAGAAAGCAACAGAGGAAATCTTCCATGAGATCTGATACATCAATGGCTGTATTTCAGCATGTCAGTCATATCAAAATGTGACACTGTACTTCTCTTATTTTTAGATTATTTTAGATTATTTTTCTACCTTAGGGAGCAGATAAAGATATAGAAGCCTAATTGATAGAATTTTCTAATCTTCATTGCTCTATGTCTAGAGCTTGCTTTTTCATAGAGCAAAAGAATTCACTTAGCAAGTACAACAAATTGCCCAGAATTTTGAAGAGGCCATCCCTTTGTTTTCCCCTTGATGCCATAAATCCCCAGGTCCTGAATTTGTAAAACAAAAACATCACACAAAGAGTAGCAGCTGTTTTGGTAAGCACAGAGTCCCTGCCTCAGTGATTCCCTGCAAACTCTTAAATATGATTCAGATGTATTTTTTTTGAAGAAAACTTCCACACAGCCCAGCTGTGTCCTTACAGGGTGGTCCCCCTGGGAGCAGTTACCTGAGTGTCGGTGTTTATAGGGAGGAGTCAAGCCAACATCATCTCCAATCAGTGTCCTTTTCTTTATCACATCCCGATGGATTCGACGGGAATGGTACCTTCGTTTCCTGCAAAAACACAGGAAGAATGACATTCCTGTCACTGAAAGGGCATCATGAATGAGCTACACTGAGCCCTGGAGGAAGGATATGCAATTATCACCCACTTCAACAGCAGACAAGTATGTCAGAGATCTGTTCTGAAGGTTTTAAATATAAACCTTCCTTATTTTCAAGAGAAAATACTCCCCCTTCCAAATTGAAAGTCACATTTATTTACACATAAGTAGAATCTACATGAACTGAACAGAAAGAGAATCCACAAATTAAAACCATGTTAGAATATCTTGTCCAATTACCTGCAATTCCAATTCCTGTGCCCAACACTTACCAAGAATTGCTCAGAATTCCTTTCATGCCTCCATAATTGGGATTGCCGTATTTCATGTAATACTGGCTCCGCCTTGCAGCTCCCAGCTCTTTTTTGTCATCTGAAAAAACATATTATAGGAGTTTTTCCCCTCTTAGAATATCTCCTGTGACACAGCATGAAAATAAAGAACCACCCAAACACAGAGGGTGAAAGTAAGACTGAGTATGTCTTTTACAAATCAGCACTACTTCACCCTCCTCCATGAAGGATTCAATTTTGCTGACACCTCTGAAATTTCTCCTACCACCACAGTTTTATTTGTGTCCAGAAACCTAATTCCAAGGAGACTGAGTTTCTACATGTCAGCTTACCAGAGCATCACATCCCACTGTCACTGCTAGAGGCTCTACTCACCTTACTCGTCACCTTTATGGATGTGTCACTTCCCTGCATGGTCCAGAAATTTTATGGATTTTCATTTAACTCATAAATATAATTTAATATCTCAACTGTATTTAGCAATAATTGCCACTAATACCTTATGGCCATCTCAAATTATATCCATATTTATAAAATGTGAAATTTACCTCTGTGGAAAAGGGCATCAATGGAACTTATTCCATGGTATTGGAAGAATGCCCTGAGCCCCAGATAAACCTTTCAGTACAATCATTTTCATATTTAATTCACACATTAAATGTGGATCTATTGCAAAATCTTACTACTAATGCTTAGCAAAAAAACCCCTACCACTTTTGCAAATAAAAAGTAGGTACTTTGAGTCATTAATTAGTCAACAAATAAAACTACAACAAGCAATTAATTCATTGTGCTTGTTAAGCTGGTCATTTACCTTTAGTAGCAAATCTCATGAATAGCTTGTTTCCTTTAGCCAGTTTATTGGCAGGACGAAGATCATTACGCAGGAGAGAATCCTCTTCTACCTGGGAGAGGGCATCCAACTTGGGGGGCAAAAAAGGTATTTTGGACTCAAAAATAAAATTACTGTTGAACAAAACCGGATTGCTTGCAGAGAAGCAATCAACTGATTATTCATTAAGCTACTTCTCAAATTCTGTTCAATGTGAATTTTTAATGTAAACGCCCCTGAAAATTTAAAACATTTCCTTCTTTCACTTCGTTACATTCTCTCAGATTATTAAATCCAGTAATTGTCAAGTGACACTATATTACTGACTGAAATGCAGAAAATAAATAGCACAACTTGGACACTGAAAAAAAATTGATTTTTTTTGCTTGTTTCACCTCTAAATTCATTTACAACCAGGCCTCATGCCCTCACACTGTGACTAAAAAGCTTTCTTTTTAATTTATAACTGCTTTACAGAAACTGAAATTCAAACTTCCATGATGGATAAGTGTTCACTGAGCCATTCCTAAAGAAAATACTAATCACACCTATTATATACTCAGCCAGTGAAGATTAAATTACTTACAGGACATCAATACATGTGCTGATTCCCCCAGATCCATGGACAGCCTAAATCCCATTTGTCTCTTTAAGCACTGCCTTCACTGCTGAAAGGTCATTGCCTTCCATCATTGTTCTTCCACTGCCTCCCCACAGCAGAAAAGAGCAGCCAGACTTGCTCTTACACACTGGGAGCCCCATCACTCTCCAAAATCTACTCTCATAAAACACTCTTACAATTGGTATTATCACCAAGAGCAAACCCAACACTTGCTCTCATTCCCCACCTAACTTACTTTGATAATTGTGAATTGCAAATATCAATGGTTAAGCCTACAATGCTGTGAAAACTCTGCACCAATGAGAGGAAAACTTCCATGACAGTGTTTTCATTTCTCTTCTGTACTGACCTCCACGTCACTTGGGTTGTCATCCTCCACCTCGCCTTCTTCTGTCTCATCATCAGAGCTTTCCTCCTGTTTCTCTAAGAGAAATTATGGGGGAAAACCAAACAAATTCCATTTTAGTGGGTCAGTCCCATTGGATTATGATTGCCTACATTCCCTGAAATCAACCTGAAGGTGTTTTGCTTTCTCCTGTGCAGCCTAGAGAATAATCAAACCAGCAAATGCCTCTGGAAATGAGAGGCAGAAATGAGCACAGAAACAGTTAACTAGGGACTCCCTGTGCACAAAACTGCCTGCAGCACACATGGGTTATTGATTTAATTCTTTGCAAGCAGATGACGTTGCCCTGCATTTCCAGGGTATGGCAGAGATCAGCATGGCCAATATGCTAAAAGGCACATGAAAGCCCATTTCCTTCAGGCCCCCTTTTAAATGCCACAAGTACCTGCAAGTATCCAATACTAACACTGTAAAACAGGTTATTATTCAAACCCTTAGAGGTTTTAGAGAGAGTAGTAGAAAGGGGAAAAAAAAAGAACCTTAGTGACTTATTTTTGAAGTGAAATAACTAAAAGAAGAGTGCATGCTTCCAGAAGTACTAAAATTGTGAGATGCTTGCACAGGTTTTTTTTGGTTCTTTTCAGCTCAGGGCAAGAATATTCATACTGTGGGGTTTTTTCCCCTAAACAGTTCCCAGGGGAAAAAAAAAATATATAAAAAAAGTAGTGATTATGGACTATCAACACATACAAACATCATTTAGAGATCTCATGGTACTTCACAGACATCAGACTAAACAAAAAAAAAAAATCCCTCTTTTATATTTTACAGTTCCTTATCTTAAATCTCATTCATCAGTAAGACTTGAAAACTTAAAACAGAGAGCAACAGCTGTTCAAAAGATCCTGAAAATATTCCCAAGTGAAAAGAATAAGGCATAATTATCCAAACTGAAACCAAAGAGAGAATTTAGGTAAACAAACTACCCAAAAAAGGGACAGTATTCATGTACTTTTCCCCCCACAAATGAGAAGCTTCTCGTGCTTCTCACAGTAAAGAGTAGTCTCTTGCCTCCCTAAATGTTGAAACAGCCCTCAAATTCTGATCTATAAAAGGAATGTAACCAAGCCAGGTTACTCCAGTGCATCTGCATGCATCTCACACCTTAAGATGTAATTGAACAGCCTGTACTTTATCTAATATCCCTCTTTTCCAGATGAGCAAGAGTAATTTAGATGACAGTTATTTTAAGATGTGGTGTGATGGTAATGTAATATGTAATACATATCAAGCAAGATTAAATATATATATATACACCCATGCCCCATGGAAGCAAGGCAGTGCCTCACCTCCAAAAACTTCATAACAAGTCTTACTTGAAGCATTACCAACATTTACCCAAAAATTAAAGTCACATGGATGGTTGAGGAGCCACTGCATTGTGGAGAGAACAAGAAAAGAGGGTGAGTTATAAGGATGCTCCAAGCCCTAAACCCCCAAACTTTCCATGCAAGGCTTCTGCTAGCACTGGAGATACCTCACAGAGAGACTGGCAAGTTGCATTTAGGTCATCTATAACATATATAAGGAAAACCTATGGAAGAGTTAATAAATTCATCTCTCTTTGCTTTGTACCATGTGGACAGCACTTGGAGCCACAGCAGTTCACCACACCAGCCTAAGGGCAAAACACTCCTCAGGTAGCAAAAGGCTGATTTTAACTCAGCCACACAAAAGTAAAAATAAATGTACAGTTAAGGCTTTCAGGTACCAGATTTACCACGATGTTGAGATGTACTTTTGCTGCTTTGCTATTTTATAACCAACCTTTCAGTGCTTCTTTCTTAAAAGTATAATGGCCAAATTTAGAGATGAGCCACAGGATGGTGAAGTGATACACTGTCACGTTGGTGTGAAGGATGGTGGTGCATCAAAAAAGGAACCAACTGTGGCATTTCAAAAATAGGGCATTTTCTCACACCTGTTTTTTCCACACTTAGAATCCATCCTTTTACTGCCTTTGTGTGCACATCACACAGATTTATTTCTGTGCAACATGTACCACTATAAATACCAGATCTGAGTATGACCCTGCATCTAACATGTTCAGTATCGACTGAATTACTGCTTTTGGTCCAGCTCCAACCCACCTTTTAAGAAGCAGCTTCTTCAAAAGGTTTCCAAGATGAAAGCCTTTTTTAAAGTGGCAGAATACATTTACCTGAAACTATATGATAGAAGCTCCTTCAGTAATTTAGATTACGCAGTGCCCCAGCACAAGTTTAAAGTTTCATTGATTTAACGAGATGATGTCGCCATTTGCATATCTCAATCTACCTTTCTTGGTTTTTTCAGCTGTCTTCTCTTCACTGTTTTCTCTGACCTTTGTTTTCTCCTGATCAGGCAAGGAACTCATATTTATCAGAGCCCGTGTTGCTGTTACTTCATCAAGCCAGACCACATTACCTGTGACAGATATAAACACACACAAAACCACAATGCACTTTGTGTAATCAAGCAGCCACATTCCCAGCCTGACTGCAGGGAAATTGCTGACAGAAGTTCAGAAATGCTTTCATATGGTGACATGACAGACAAGGCATCACACAAACCTCTTGCAGGCAAAGTCATATTGTTTTAACGTGCTTGAGAAACTGGACAACACACAATTTTCAGCATATTACAAAACACAACAACTGAGGAAAACCAAAATCACTGAAATGCACAACCATAAATATTAGAGGCTTCCTGAGCACAGAAATCAGGGTGCTGAACAGGGTCGGTGTACTCATGAGTGTGTTACCACACAAATGTGATTAAGGGAGCAGCAGGGGGGAGGGACTGAAGCCTTGATTTTTTTTTTCCCTTTGGCAACTTAACAGAACCTTGGACTTTACTGTGGAATTCTGTAAATCTTTTCCAAAAAGCAGGAAAACACAAGACTGCTCAAGGCCTCTGCACAGATTATCACATACACAGGTTAACAATGATTCAGTATGTGCCTTGTGTGTCTTCAGGATCAGCAGATGGTACTAAAATATAAATTATTAGGCCAACTAAAAGCATTTTGTAGATGTTGAAGCTGACAGAGCTAAAACTGCTTAGAAACAGGATTCACTTGGTGCAAATACAGGAACAAATGTCACTGTTCTGTCGTTAAGCAGAGTGTATTCAGATATCCAGAAAACTATACAGTGACCCAAAACATAACATTCTCTCTTCAATTACTCAAACAGACAAGATTTACAAGATGAACACCCAGATATTAACTTCAGTGACTGGTTAACAACTTTTCATTTTTTTAAGTCTTCCTCCTCTTCCCATCTCCAGGTTTTCAAAACCTTTATCATTTCACATTCATCAGTCTAAAACACAGAACACTGTGTAAAATCACCTCTGCACTAAGACACCTGGAGATACAATTCAGCTGGGAACATTAAGGTTTTTGCCATGCTGTGATGCAAACCTATGCTTAAAAGACAAAGCTTTTGCTTTATCTTTTCACCAAGTGTGGCTGACATGCTAACTCAGATGCAGCATGAAAATTAATCACTAAAAAAGATGTGTTAGAACTATAACTGGGTAAAGTATTGTTATGACTCTGAGGCCTTAATTTTTGCACTGCAAGTTCACTCTGGTTTCACATTAAATTTACTCATGTAGCATTTAAAAAAAGAGGAAGCAGACAATCTTGGAAATGCACCTGTGGATAGAGAGTTCAGCTGTGCCCTTACAAGCTTATGTGCCCCCACAGGTCCATCCAGCAGCTCTTCACTGCAATTGTCCACCCAGGGTTTATGTGGTTTCAAACATTCTATCAGCTTGTGCCAGTACATCAAGCTGTCACATACAGTGACTTCAAAGGTAGCAGGGTTTGTAGAATACCATATATTTTTTCTTGCACTGGAATATAACTCCTTCAGGGTCATTGCAGGGAACCCTGCAACTAATTCTCAGGTCTTAGCAACACTTGTCAATAAAAGTTTCCAGCAATCCAACTGGAAAACCTGCAGTGGCTCCTATTTCTTTTTACAGAATTTAAGTTTCAGGATTTCAAGCCACCTGACAATCTCAAAGCCTTCCAGTTCCATGATCCAGCACCCAGTTGTGGCAAGCAGCTCCTGCACAGCCTGCAGTGCCACTGAAGATAGCACAGCTGTTAAGCACCTTTTATCTTGCTGACAATCTCACTGCAGGCTCACTCCCCAAAACAGCCCCTGCCATGTGCATTTACATTCCTTTTCCAATCTATGTAAATCACATTCAGTTGCCACCTCCTGCCACCCACCAATTTCTCCTTGAGCCTGCACCAACAAATATGGCAACAAGTCTCCTCCTTCAGAGCACAAAACCATCCCAACCTGTTCAACTGCACAGCTCAACCACCTTCTCTCAGATATGCTATTTATGTCAAAATGGAAGCAGAAGGTGATTTTTATACTGTCTCTTCCCAATAATAAATACTCAATCAGATAATGGGCTTGATTTTCACCACGTTATTAATTCTTTCCTTCTGTGTATCTTCTGACTCAGGCAGACAGGGAAACTGAGACAAGCAAAGACCTGTGGCTCTGAAAGCCACTGAGACACCTGAGGTACAGCCATGACCAATATTAAAAAAACCCCCAAACAGTAAGAATCACAGACAAATACTTTGTTTACTTACATGATGTGTCATCCAACCACTCGATATGAGCAGGAGGATACTCTTTGAAATAGGCAAAGATGTCCTGTGTACTCATCTCATCCACGCCACAAATGTAAATTGTGTCCAGTCTCACTTTAGGGATTGCTATAAAGAGGAAGAGACACAAAACTGGTACTTATTCCAAGCTTTTATATTAGTGACACATGGGTTTACAAAGCAGAATGTGTTTTAAATAAGAGAAGCAAATTGATGTTTGATGTACCATTCTAAATAGGATAACTTGATTTATTCTTCCACAATGCAAAACTTTAATAAATTGAGAATTAGAAGAGGTTACATTACAAGCATTGGTAGATGCAGGGACTGCACAGCAATCAAACTGCCTTAAAAAGGTATTTTTTCTCTTTAAATATTGCCAAAGTGCTATTACTAAGTAGTAGAGAGCCAGAACACTAATGAAGCAGTGCACAAAGCACTTCCACATGTATCACCTGATGGAGAGCAGTAACAAGCCACAGCTTAGTGGGTCCAAGCTGCCAGCTGGAAAAAAAGCCTTGAGAACTGGGTGCCAAAAGCACCAATCTGTTGTGCATGTATCTCCTGGCTGATCTGCCTGTATTCCAACATGCCCAGCTTGCCATCAGTGCACTGTGAGTACAGCTCAGAGTCTGATCTCCCGTGCACAGGACATGGAGTCCTCCACATGGACACACACAGCGCTCTGGGGCTGCTCTTCCTTTAAAGGTTCTTAAAGCAGCACTGATCCAGAAGATGAATCCTGGACATGCCAAGTGGTAAATAAGGCACATCAAAAAATGTCCTCTTCTTTCTGGGGTTGGTAAAACAAGGAGTGAACTGAAAACTGTCAAGTAGGTTAAAAAATAATCACATTAAAAGGAAAAGGTGGGAAAAAAACGCCAAAATTATTTCTTTTGGCAAAACCTCTGGGAATGCAGGAAATACAGGATAAATCAAGTAAAGAAACTGTGAGGAAGTAAACAAAGGAATCTTTTCTCCTTGACTGCTGGATGAACTCATACCTTTCTTCATCATGTCCCGATCCAGCGCCACGTTCCTTTGGGCAAGATTCACTTCAGCTCGAAAATGAAAGCGCTTTGCTCTTTGTTCCTTCTTCTCAATTGCTTCCTGCAAAACACAAAACAATGCAGTCGAAACAGGAATCACAGCAGCACTCTCAACAAATTGCACTGAAGGACCAGATACTTAAAATCTACCAGCCAGCAACAACCTGTACTGAAAATTTCATTAATTCTAAAGAGACCTGTAAGTTTCAGAATGCAGAAGTTATTCATCAAAACATTTCTGTGCCACAGAATAGGTTTAATGTAAATCCAGCAACACAATGGGAATAAAGATGCATAAAAAACAACATAACAAACATAGAAAGATTGTGCTAAAAAAAAAAAATTTAAGGGAAGCATTCCCACCACAGGGAAAATTCATCTTTTAAGATTACAGAGTTTTTTCCCTTTCTGTTTTTTAAAAATATACAAAAATGTAAACTTGGCTTTCTGAGCAGGAGTTTAACATGACTTTAACAGCTGGCTATAGAGATCTTATTTAGACTGGCAACTCAGGTTCTCTCATGTAGCTCATGAGCAACAGCCTGTGTGGATCTTGTGCAATTTTGGAAACTGGCTGAGAAGCTCCTTGTTCTACAGACTTTATTAGGGAGCATTCTAGGTTTTGGATCTTAGTAACCAAAGTCAGATTTGCAACACAAACTGTGATTCATGCCAGTTATCTGAGCATGAGGCTAAGCCTTTGTGCATGCTGGGAAAGAAAGAAATGAAATGATTCCTCCCTTCCACTAGCAATAATGAGAATATGTTCAAGAACCATAGCACAAAAATTACCTTGGAGGTTACATCTATTCCAGTAATGAAACTTCCAGCTTTGTTTTCATATCTCCTACTAGTGTCCTGAAACAAAGCAAAATGGTGATGAAATCTCAATGAACAATGAAAGCAACACACTTGTTATGTTGAAAAAACCCTGGCTGTTTCTGCAAGAAACACATCCTCTTTTCCTTGATCCCAGCTACATCCCTAGACAGACAGGCACGTAAGCAAGAACCTTCTCTGATGTCAGAGAAAGTAAAAGCACATCAAATGAACTAAACTTCTTTTACTGTAAGGACTCCTTCCTTTGACAAAATTTAGTTTCTATGTCAGCCACTGTCAAGGTTTTTACTTAACTCTCTCTCAGCAGTACAGGGGAGGTCATCACGTCCCTTCCCTAATTAAGACTTCCACAATTCTGGTTTGGGGTATAATTTCCTTGTAAAACAGATTTAGCAATGATACCAGACTCCTGAAGTGTCAACCTGCAGCTTTACGTCTCAGAAAGTCAGAACGCCAAGCCACATCCACAATGAAACAAGTAATTTTTTATTCCTGCCATTATTTCAAACCCAACTTCCGAATAAGAGAAAACATTACTGGATAAAAATGGAGAAGGATGGGGGAAAAAAAATACAGGTTTCCAACCCATCAGGCTCTGAATTCAGAGATGCATTAAAACCCACAGCCCCGGCACCAACAACCCAATTCTGCCCCCTTTCCCTTGCCTGCATTTGTAAAAATAGCACCTTTTCATCCTGGCACCCTCAGGACCATCACCTGGCAAAAGTTTGTGGAGCTTTTTCACAGTAAATGTCTTCTTTAGACTTGTGCTGCAATAATTATTTTGGCTAAAGGACCTTTGTTAGAGGTTATTTTCAGTTTAGAAATACCAAAGAACACAGGACCGAACTGCTTTTCTTAGTAAGGGCATCAAAGTCTGCCAAATGTTTAGAGTTACTAGAAATAGTAAAGCAAAATAAACAGTATTTTTAAAGTTGAAAGCCCCCACTGTCTGAGCTTGGAGGGAGTGCAGCAGGGTGCTGTCCCGGGCCGCATGTTTGGGAGAAGCACAAGCACACTGGCAGCCCAGCTAATTAAAGATTAGCTTCTAAATCAACTTCCAACAAGTTCCGAGAGCAAAAGACTACTTAGGATTTCGGAACGGCGACCCATTTTTAGTCATTAAACCTAATCCTACTAAAACTCGTACGGAAACAACTCGCAAGGATGAAAAAGGGAACAAATAACCCCCAAAAACCCCGAAAGGAAACCTTTCTCTGAGCAGAGCCCACACTCCCACAGTGCCTCCAGCTCTGCTGTCCCTGTTCCCTGCTCCAGGGGTTCCCTTTACACTCTCCCACCCACAAACTCCCCCCTGCACCCCAAATCCTGCTCTCCGCCGCCTGCTTTATTCCCTTCCTTCCCACGCACGCCTCTTCCCGGACTGGCTCCCCTCTGACACCCCAAACCCCCCCATTCCCACCCCACAATGCCCTCACAGGCCGCTCACCCCCCAAAACCCCCCCGAGCGCTGCCCCCCCATTCTCTCCGGACCCGCTCCCTCCGCTCACCGGGATGAGCTCCCTCAGCGAGCGCCTCACGGGGATGGCGTCCAGCTCGCCCTCCTCCACCTCCATGGGCTCGGGCTCCGCCGTGGCCGCGCTCGCGTCCGCCCTCACGGAGATCCGCAGGCCCCGCACGGCCGCCATGGCTGCGCCGGGCCCGCCCCGCCGCGGGCAGCGAGACGAGCGCGCCGCGGCGCAGAGCGGCACCCAGGGGCACCGAGCGGGGCGGAGCGGCACCGGGCGGGGCGCAGAGCGCCACCTGGCGGCGGGGCGGACCCGGGGGTGGCGGCGGAGCCGGGGACAGCCGCAGAGCAGGGCACCCCCCCGAGACCCAGGGCATCCTCCGAGCTCGGGGCATCCCCGAGATCCAGGGCATCTCCGGGATCCAGGGCATCATCCAAGCATCCCCGAGACCCAGGGCATCCTCCGAGCTCGGGGCACCCCGGGGATCCAGGGCATCCTCCAAGCATCCCAGAGACCCAGGGCATCCTCCGAGCTCGGGGCACCCCGGGGATCCAGGGCATC